>CAIGRM010033904.1:0-25643 GCA_903798335.1 Fraxinus albicans | reverse complement strand
AATAGTCACGAAATAATGCTAAACACCAAAAGAATGCTAACAAAACATTTTGATATGAAAGACTTGGGTGTTGCTGACGTGATATTAGGGTTAAAGATCTCTAGAATAGCGGAATAAATTATACTTTTCCAATCTCACTATATTGAAAGTATACCTAAATTGTATAATGCACTTGAAGAAAGTCCTGTAAAGACCCCTATTAACACAAGTTTACACTTAGTAAAAAATACGGGTGAATGTGTGTTACAACTAAAGTATTTACAGGTTATAGACAGTCTAACGTATATTACAAACTACACTCGATCGGACATAGCATTTATTGTAAATAAACTTAGTAGATTCATAGGTAATCTAAGTCATGATCATTTGAAGACTTTAACAAGGATTTTTAGGTACTTGAAGTATACTTTAACCTATGGATTACTCTTCACAAAATATATGCACATTGGATATTCAACATGAAAGATTATAAGTCTACTAGTGGTTATGTTTTAACCATTGATGGAATTGCTGTGACATGGAAGTCGACAAAGCAAATGTGTATAGTTTGATCAACGATGGAATCAGAATTAATTGCTTTGGACAAAACTGTAGAAGAAGCAGAATTGTTTCGTAACTTTTTCGAAGATATTCCATGTTGGCCTAAACATTTACCTGCAATAAATATATATTGTAATAGTCAATTGGGTATTGAAAGGGATCAAAACAGCATATATAATGTTAAGTCTAGACATATACGTCATAGACACCATTAAACGACTGATCTCTAAGGGTATCATCCCCGTAGATTATGTAAAGTCAAAGGAGAACAACGCGAATCCACTTACGAAAGGTTTACCTAGGGATCAATTAAGTTACCTATCGAAATGAATGAGATTAAATTTTACTACGTAAGATTCTTTGTAATGTTAACCCTATCTTGTTGACTGGAGATCCCAAGATCTTGATCCAAAGGGACACTAAGTTATGAAGATTCAATGAAACACTTGAGAATTTTTTTCCTAACTCCTTTCTATGATAATTAAAGTGCATTCCACATAATGTTAAATGTTAAGATATGCTTTTAATGATTCCTATATCTTGATTAATACAAGTGAATTGGGCAAAATACTCTGAATAGAAGGTCACCTATGTAAGTGTGAAGTGAGACAACCTCAACGAAAATTGTTCAAGGTTGAAATTTTCTAAACACTTATGAAAGTCAAGAGTGGTTCATGGCCAATATAAACCAAGTCATGAGAACCATGAACGACTTAAGAAAGACATTTGTGTAAGTATTGTAATCTTGGTTTACACCAGTGACTGATTGGTTCAAGACATCACGTTTACCAATTAGTCAAGTTCAAGGCCAGAAGATACCTTACCTGATGCAGTATTTTTCTGATCCCCCTCTACGATGTATCATATTTTCATAGCATGAACATATTTGAATTTCTATTTAGGTTGGGATTGTTGAAATTTGGTTTAAAGATTGAAAATTTGATTAAGTATAAAATTTGAAATATGACTTTGTGTCACTTCGATCAAATATTCGGACTTAATATGATATTCAAATTATAAATATAAATATAAATATAAATATGCTAACTTGTTTTACTCGTCGAGTAGATCGTTGTGATATATTTGAAATCTCAAAACCATTTCTGAATGAATGAGAAATTGCGATTCAAAGTTGAAATTGCGGATGAATGAGAAATTGCCTAACTCCATTGCTCGCCTAGCGCTTGAGCGGTGAGGTTGTTGCTCGAGCGACAGGCAGACGAAAAAGTTTATGTTGAACAGGTGTGACTCTCATTCTAGCGAGGGGCTAACAACAGCAAGAGATGCTTCCCTTTGAAAATGTTGCTGAGTTTGAGACGTGACACTTCATTCACAACCTCTCCTCTTTTATAAAAATGACTCTTTGAACTTCAATTATGCATCACATGTCATTTGCATTGAGCATTATATAATTCTTGTAAAGGAGAGAATTTCGTTCGAGTTCGTTGTTGCTTGTGGTTTGAAGTGCTTCTACCACAAGTTGTATTCGTTATATTTTGGAGACAAGTGCCGTAATCAGTTGGTACCGTTGTGGGGCAATTTTGTCTTAACGAAATATTGTTAATCACCTGTCTCGAATTTCTTTCATCTACTTTCTTTCTTTTATCTTAGTTTACATATAATTTAATTACGCTCCTGCGAATTAAACTTAAACTATTTCTTTGTCATTTAAATAAAGAAACATTTCTCTATACAATATCAACAACACAAATAACATGATTGAAAACTCAAATTGTGCTCACATGAGGATGACTTGTAATGAGGACTTTTTCATTGAACTCATAGCATTTGAAGTTTAAAATCAACTATTTCCAACCAACACCTTAACCGCTTTGACGGCTTCCATATTCTTTTATTCTTCAAGAAGCATTTGCAAATATATATTGTAACCCTTGCACAACAATCAGGGATGTCCACGCTCTAAACTTGGGAGGAATGTTCTATCCAAACTCACACCTAAAGATGCCTTGTTCTGGCAACTTGTTATAGACCCCAAGAACGGGAGGAGATTTTGAAAGAAAACATAATGTTAGGAAATACTCCAATTTATATCGTGCTGCAACTCACAGCCTAAAAGACAAAGAAGCAAGTAAAGCCTAATGACAATATATCCCACCTGAGATGGGTCTGTTAGGAGCAGGCTATTGCGTTCTGTTTCCTTTATGCCCCTTGCATTTATTTTCGTCTGCTGTAGTTCTTGTTCCAGAGGCCATTGTCTTGCTATTCCTTGTTTTGGTGTTCCCAAATTTGAGAGCAACAACAGGCTTAATGTACAATAGTCCAGGAAAGTGTCTTTTCTCTTTCGGAAGTGCTCGTAACTGGGTTAACCAGTAAGCCACAAATTCTCCTTCAGGATCATAATTCTGCGCCTGAACATATTATATAGCATTAGGTAAACCAAAAATGTTCTTCGTTAGTTCACCTAAAAATATATGAACAAGAATTTTTAAATTTTGAAAACAAAACTTCTGCAAGTAAAGGATGGAGGAGTTGTGGAGTTCGGCTAGTCTTGGAATAAGCACATTCTAAAACCAAAGTTGGTGTGTAGAAGAAGATGAACCTCCAAACTTTTTAGATGAGGTGATCATCAATTACTTTACTTCTGCATGACATGAAAGACTTCCAAACCTCCTAAAATTCTTAATCCAAACTTTTAGGTTTTATTAAGTTCCTAACCTTGAGCTGCTAAGTTAGCTGAAAGCCGATATAGATATATTCTATCTATAATGTTAAGATACATCAAGATTTTTCTATCCCAGCATACCAAACTTTCGCATTTCTCTTGTAGCATTCCCATCGATGCGTATTATTCTTCAGTTTTGCATAAGAAAACGAGATAGGAAAGCAGCCAGCTAGTATCACTGTAACTGAAACTAATTATCCGGCAAACTAAATATTAATCACTTACCTGCTTTGGAATGCTGAAGTAGCGATCCTCTCTTGGGTCATTCCCAACACCTTTAAAAGGAAGGCAATGATGTTAAAATATTCAAGATCCTAGTTCTCAGTTCCAAATACAAAAAGGGAAAAAATGAATAAATGCATGATATTAAGGAGGACAGAATACATGCACCTAAGGAAACTCAAGATTCTACAAATTTTGATGTCAAGATTAGCAATGTGGTCATTGATTTTTTCAAGCCATTAACAGGTAATAAGCTTTACAACTCTTTCCACCACAATGAAAAGCACAAATATTCTTGCTAAAACTGAATACTGAAGGGAATGGATCTGGTGAAATAAAAAAGTTAGAAGTTATCCATTTTATTGAGTCAAAGACCCATGTCTGTATATTTTAAAGTGGAGAGGGGGAGAGATTTAAGTTCGTGAAAACACAAAAAGGAAGTGGCATAGTAAGAGAAAGATCCATATCAAATGACAGGAAAGAACTCGAATTGAATAAATATCAATCCCATTGTAATTTTATTCTGATAACATTACATTGAAATAGTTTTATCTCCAAATAAAATCATCATAAGAACAGTGATGAGGAGAAAATTTTGAATTCTAAAACAATTCACCATAAGGCTTTAGAACTGGAACTGGTTCTTTCCATTTCCCATGCTACATATCTTTGATGATAAACAACTATTTCTAGATTCTGATTGATTGTCTAATATTCATACACGTGCGTTAATATCGCCGGAGAGCCATATAAATAAGCTATAATTTTAGGAGATCTACTCATAATGTTCAGGGCTTCTTGTTTCCAGGTCAGTATTCCTAGAGAAGACCCATATGCTATAACCTCAAAGATACCACATTGTGCATATAACCTGAAATCAATATAGTACACACAGTAGAAATATACAAGCATAAAGTGGAAAATGCGCACAAACCAAAATAATGTAGTGATTTACCTGCACCATAGGTCCAATTACCGTAATTGGAGCATGGATCATAGTCCAAAAGGCATGTCTCGAACCATTCAGCTCCCATTCTCCAGTCAATATTCATGTCTCGTACAAGAAAGGAACATACAATCTGCAGGAAAAAATAGGTTAAAAGTTTACCTTGCTGAAAAACTCTAGAGAACTGTTTATCTGAATTTTGCTTAGCCCTCATAATAGATTTGGAAGCGAGAAATTCACAAACTACAACCTGTTCAGTTCCTTTCTTAGAAAAATTAAAAATTTACCCAAGTTTACCTGTCGCCCACGATTTGACATGAATCCAGTAGTCAATAGTTCTTTCATGTTTGCATCAATGAGAGGATACCTAAAAAAGATGGGAATTCCAGACACATCAACATGTACCTTTGAAAAAAAAGTTACAGAGCTCTATCAAGTATCACTTGTTCCTTCACTTTCATGAGGGTTAACGCAAAAGGGGAATTCAGGATCAAATGAAATAACAAGAATTATAATGGTTCAAAGTCTCTGGCAAAATACCCTGTCTGACCGTTTCTCCATGCTTCAAACAATGTCTGATTCTGGCTCCAGTTAGTCTCCACTTTTCGAGGACCACCTGATACAGAAAGGCATAAACTAAAATTAGGAAATCAGTTACCTGAAGCGATAGTATAAAAGCCTTCCTCTATTCTGAATAAAGCATTACACATGCTGATCTTAACATACTAATATTTTAAATTGAACACTGGAATTAACTGAACCCAGTGTTCCAGAAAGCAACCTTATTTTTTCGAACCCTTTCATGGCACCTGCTATCCCCAGGTTATTATTAAAAACTAGATCAATTTAGCTGACTTGCAGTGTAAACTGCTAAAGTTTGCCTAGAGAAATTGAAGGAAATGACTACTGTCCCCTGCTCATTTATGGAAAGGCCACTTTTAACAGTTATTATAAAAGTGACCACTTCTGATATAAAGTTCCAAAATACCTTTAATATTGATTCACGCAAGACAGTTCATATTGCTGCGAAGATAGATAACTGTTGCAAAGTCTGATTGTTGGGCAACTATGTGCCTAGCATTCTGCATTTCCAGACAGTTCAGTGTTCCAAGACAGTTTGAACTGTATCGAAGAAAGAGAACTATAACGAAGGCTTATTCTCAGCCAACTAGGTGTCAAGCATTCTACGGTTCTAGACAATTCGGAGTGTATAAGACAGTTTGACTGTCTCAGAGGAAGAGAAGTGTTGGGAATGCTGATTGTCTTGTGGGTAATAGAATGTTCCTTAATAGCTAGTCTTAGAAGCTTGAACTTTTTTCTCAAAGATTATGCACTTGCCAACCATGGCCTATATGACATTGTAGATTTAAAAGGGGTCATTTGTTCAATATTGTCTCCTATAAAGTGGCTATTTTGAAGAAAAAAATACACTTGCCCACAACATTTCAAACTCTAAATTAGCAAATACAGCTATTTGTTCATCTTCAAAGGATTAAATGTTACTTCATTCTTATACCTGCATGAAAGATAGAGTTCCCCTGCTTGATTGATAGAAATCTAAAGTAATCCCTCCATATCAATTCGAAGAAAACCCTGAAAGACAAAGTATTGTTTCAGAGATAGATTGTGATAAAGTTTTACAGCCTCAACAAATATATAGTACATCGAAATTGTAAGGTTTTGGAATTTTATCTATTGATATTTTCTAGCATACAATAACAAAGAGTGACAGGAATATCAACTGTCAGTGTAAGAATCAAGTTATAATTATTACTTCCACTTCTTTAAAGAGTACCAAAAAAGCAAAGCTGAACTAGTCAGATGGGAAATCAATAATTATACTGCATTATCGGATCCTCAATTTGAATCAAACGGCAGTCGATACTCAAGGGAAAAAATTATATTTTGATGGAATAGAGAGAATATATTTACTATAATCAAAATCCACTCTTTGGATAAGATGGTATGCATACACGGCAACACATGAACACAAATGAAGATATATCAGCATGTGCTATCATTTTAGTTTTTTTATATGCATATGTGCCTATCTACATACACGTTTCACAACCAGATACACGTGGACAGAGTAACAGAAAAAGAAATTACCAGTAAGTTGAATCATTTGATTCTCGCTCCCTTTCAAATCTCTTCACCTAAACAAGTTAAGTTCAAAAAACCAGTCTTCATTGACATAATAATATAGCTAATGCGAAATTTGAAGAAAAAAAAATGCATCTTTGTACCTCTTCATAAATAAAACGGGGTGAAAGGCTTCCAGAGGCAAGCCAAGGAGAAAATTTTGTGGAGTAATCAGGTCCTAACATTCCATTACGGGTTTCTTTGTAGGTCCTCAATAGATTCTACAGAAGGCAAAAGAAAAAAAAATTGCACAATTTGAGTATCTTAAATTGAAACAACAAAATCATTTTCTTATGACCTGGTGCTGATACTTTCTGTTCAAACCAATTTGCAGATTTGTCCCTGGGTTTTTTCAAGAATTGGGTTACCTTTAAGAAGATAGTTTTTATTAATTTTCTTTGATCTCTCTAGTAAATCCATTTTTCTTCCAGGCAAGCAAAGGAGTCGAGAACTGTATCCAGAAATTCTTTAACCTATTTTACATGAAATCTTTTCCGTCATTAAAATACTTGTATGTGATTTAAACCTTGCCTTTTGTCTCCCTTTTAAGTATTTGAACTCATTTCCAAAGCTGTTTATTATTATTCATAAGCACGAACCATTGTTAGCCACCAATACTGACTCCTCATTGTATTTTGCAATAAACACATTCCTAGCAGGCCTTATCAGATAAAACTGCCATACTTCTCCACAGTTTTAAGTGAATCAAAGAAGCCTCTAAAGAAATTCTTTATACTTGGAAAAAGAGTTCATAACACAGTTAGATGTTTCGGAAGTATAAATAAAATGCATGGAGCAGAAATCCCCAATTGAAAAAATGAGAAGAGAAACATAAAACATAACTCCAACATGTCCTAATTAATACATCATGGGTAACAGGATATAAATCTAAGAAAAAGTCCCTTGCCTTACTCCAGAAATACTCGCATACTCTACTCACTGCTGCACTTTCACCTCCCACAAATGCCATTCCTTTGCTAACCTGCATCAAGTGAGGTATGTTTCACTTTATATTTGATATTTGCAAAGGACTTCTTATATTGATGTATGTAAGAAAATTGCCTTTGCTTTCTCTAGTCCAAGAACAGTAATTTCAGGTATACATCCCCAATCCCTTATGCTGGGCGCTGGACCGAGTGATGTCGGGATCTTTATGCAACTTCTCATTTTGGACTTGGATTCAACTAACTGTGAATTTGATAATCAGAGATCTAGCTCTTCTGATGGGCAAAATATATGATCTCAAACCTATAAGAAGAAAATTACTACCTTACGAAACTGAGTATACACGTCTGGTAAAGAGTTGCAATTGAATGGAAGATCATCTATATGGTACATACTAGACCCCCAGATCAATTCCAATTTAGTGCTATTTTTAGAATTTGGCTTAGCAGATTGACCTTCGGATGATGATAGCACAACTTTCTGCAAACTTTTGGAAACTAATCTTTCAACATTCAGCTCCTCACTGCATGTTTCTTTCTGGGCATAAACCTATTCCATGCAGAGCTTTTTTTATTATTTACTGTTGAAAAAAATAAATTGTATAACTGATATCACTAGAAACAAATTCAGGTAAATGTCTTTACAGTGTGGACTCCGTATGCTTTAGCAAGTGAAGGAAGAATTTCTTCAGGTTTCCCATGTTGAATTAATAGGTCTAGACCACACTTCATCAAATTCTTTCTCAAGTCAGCTAAACACTCAATAAGAAATTGTGCCCTCAGGCCTGCAAAAGAAAAATGCTTGTATCCAATTCTTCTAAGAGAAAAAGTAGACAAGATTAAGACTAATCGAGAATTCAGAAAATAACACCCCAAGTAAACATATATAGTGCCCCAATTAGCCTCCCACAAGATCATGAAAATTCATAATTAATTGAGGTGCAACTTCAAGAACTTGACTGAGTAACAGCCCATGTAGTTTGTTTATATTTTGTTATTCAAGCATCACTAAATTTATACCTTAGTTGCTACACACAAATCCATAGACATGCTTGCATGAAATTTTTTTAATACTTCCCTTTCCAATTTATCTCTCTAACCATGCTCTATAACCTGGTTTCATACATGAGCAAAGTATATACTTTTCAGATTTCGAGTTTCAGAAAAAAGGGTACATTCTATTTTGCCCTTTTGGGTCTATTAATTTTGTACCACCAATCCTGTCAGCATATGAAGGGATATTAATGTCCTTATGCAAACGTCAAGATTATCCTTGTGCTTGTGATCTGGGAATATGGGGTATTAAAAGGTCACGCTATCAAAGGCATAGCGTCCTGGGCACTTCCCAGGACATTGCCATTATCCTTGGTGTCGTACACCTCTCGTGAGAACAAGCGCACCATCCTTGAATAATCATCCTGTTCATTCACAAAAAGCAAACCAGTACCACACGGGTTGCTTGCTTTGGAATGCCAACATTGAATATGATCAGTAGTCTGCTCACAAGTTTCATGCATAACCAGCAAAAGTTAGCCTCAAGTCAATTTGTCTACAGATTTTCGTACTGAATATAGAACCTAGATCGGTATCCAACAAATTCCAAACTTCAGATGTTGTGTACTCCGTACGGAGCTTGTCAACAGAAACATATAAATTTGGAGAGCTGTTTAGGCTAGTGGCTACTGGATCCACATTTAATTTCCTAGTACAGATTATTGGCATGCAGGAATTAATCAACACCTCAGATCATGAAAGCACAACTTTGACCAACTTGATTTGCTGGAGAATAAACTTGTGATTCCATTGGGAAAGCAAGATTGGTCGAATAAGCCCATAACCGACCTTTCCAAAGGTCAATCTGCCTCGGGAAACACGCATTCTCATCCTCGAAGAGAATGATAGTTGGATCCATTCTTGTGATCCTTATCAGAGTATTATTTCCAAATGCTTGTCATCACTATGTGATAGATTCGACAGTTTTGCTTTTAGCATCTTCCCACCAAAGCCAACCCTTTCCTCAGCAGATGAGGACACGCTTCTTTTAGGAAATTCTCTAGTCACATCTGTGAACACTCCTCTCTCCACTAAGATCATTTCAAAGGAAACCTGAGGTTACTTTCAAAACATAATGCTTCCCATTTCAGCTTTCTGATACCAAATGCAATTGCTTCAGAACAAAGGTCTGCTTAGGTTGGACCCATCGTCAATCTCCTCCATGTTTGTTTATTGAGTAAACAAATTGAATTCAGTCAATACAGCAGAGCCCATTTACCTAACAAATCATGCCTCGGATTGTTCTCACTACCTGTTCTGAACATGATATTGTTCATATTCCAAACTTTTTTATACATTGGGAACCTTGTGACCAACAATAATTTCCTCATTTATTGCAATCCCTAGAATAATAGTGTTAGTTAAAAGATTGTTTAAAATATTAATCCAAATTTATTTATTTTCTTTGAAAATCGTATATGGCAAACCCAGTTTCAACTTCCATGGATATAAACAGTTTTAAAAGCACTATTAGTCACACAATCACTGCCTTGTTTCACTTTGATACTAAAACTTTCCTTTTCAAATTAATCCCTCATCTTTAATTTTTGTTTAGTTATAGCAGTCTAGCTCAATCTACTAAATTAACAGGAATACTGACCTCGCTAACAGAAAAATATGTCAATGACATGAAGAAAACAGATACAGAGGGAAAATTCGTAAAGGAAGAAAACTGAAAGTATAGTACCTCCAGTTTTAGGGAAACCGAAGTAACGGGTAGTCGAAAAAAGCCTTGGATCAACACAATACACAGGCAAAACAGCCTCTGATGAAACCCAGGCCTTAAACAAAGCCTCATTATCCAATACCCTCAAATCATTTCTGAACCAAACAATGGCCACCCCTTTGCCTTTCCTCTTGGGCAATGATTCAGTAGTGTATCTCCGAAATGTCTGTTCAGCTATTCGGTCAATTTCTTCATAACTGAAACCGGGCACCTGATGCACCGTTGTTTCAGCACGGATTGGATTGGAAAATTGCATTGTATTATTGGTTGAGAATTTGTGAAGAAAAAGTGTGATTGTTGTTAAGGGAAGAGCTTTTATGGGACGTGAATTTGTGCAGAGAGAATGGAGCATGGTTGAAAGGAGGTTCTTGCTTTTCCGAGTAATGAGGAGTTGGAAAAGCGACGCGTGGGCTTGATGGAGGTGTCATGGCGTGGCAACTTCTGATCCACCATTATTCAGTAATAGCCATGAGGACACCAACGTCTCTCTCATAGAGAGATGGTGGCATGGCATTATTTCAAGTAAAACCAGTGGGGCAAATATTTTTCAACCTTATAAGTTAACTAATGCCCCGTTCGAGCCAAATTATTGTAGAATGAGAATGAAAAATATAGTCGTTATTGAAATTCACATAAGAGATAGAAAATTTGAATTTAAATGTTGATGTGATGAATGACGGTCATATTTTTCATTTTAATGAGATAATAATATAGATCAAACGAGGGCTAAATATCATTTTATCCGAATAGTCTTTAAGATTCACAAGTTTTATCTAGCCATTGTTTGATCCACCATTATTTTTTAAAGTATATTTTTCTCAGTCTTATTTTCAATCACAAATTCTTCAATAAAATAATATTGTACGCAAATTCAATTTTTTTTTATTTTTTAATCACGTATTCTTCGTCAAACTACTATTGCAAAATGCATTTTTAACTAAAAATGGGGTTCAAACACACGCTTTAATTATACATTTCTTGAAATTCGTTACATATAAATACTTAAAAACTTAGACAAGCAAGCTCTACGTCACTTGTCACATGTCTATTATAAATTTAAAAATTAGTATTAATTATGTGGATAGTTGTCTTGATAATACGATATTACTAAGCTAGAAACTAGAAAGTATTAGTTCTACATGCAATTTTATTTCTACATCACTTTCTAAACATCTTAATTCCTCAACATTTTGGGAAAAGTTTATAAAAGGTTTAAATAATGATATTTAGAAATGAGTGAAAAATAAGTGAATAATAGTTGTGAATTCTCGAAATATGAATAAAAAGTGGCTTAGTGTTTAAAACCCCGAGCCAAACATAAGCTTAATCATCTATTTATAATAGGTAATATTAGTTTGAAGGATTTTCGCCCCTTTTGTCATTTTATTCTTCTCGTCACATGTATATCACAAAGTTCATTAAATCGACTACCTTTATAAGTTTGGCAGCCATTTATGTTATAAAAATGTTCAATAACTAAAGTGACACGTCTTGAAATAGTTATCAAGAAGCCAATGTCACCACCCAACTTAGTTGAGAAGAGGATCCAAAAGAGAATCTAAAACTAGGAGAAGGAGATTAGATAATTTCCTTTCTTTGTAGTAGGTATTTGGAATAGCGGCAGGGGCGGACCTACTTGAGAAACAGTGGGGGCCGCCACCCCCATTCAATTTTCAGATTTCCCGATTTTCTTCAAATTTACAGTTTTTTTTTGGTCCAGAATTTTTTAGGTTTTCAGATTTTTTTCAAGGTTTTTTGGTTTCACCTCTACTGAACTTCCTTCCTGGGTTCGGCCCTAAATAGTTGGACGTATCTTGTTTAGATTGACTAGTACTTATCAGATAGTATATTAAAAAATGACATGAATGTTATAAATTATATTTATATGTGTTGTAGATGAGAGTCTCGAAAACTAGACCATGTTTTATGATAAACTATTTGAAAAACGTGTGATACACATGATTTTGTGATTGGAAATCTGAATTATTATGATTTGTATATTAATTAAGAAAATAGTTTTGACATAACAATACAATTGATTTGATACAAATTTAATAGGTTTTATAAACATCGTAAATTATTTTACTCGACCAATTGCAGAAGTTATGGTTTTTGTCTGACCATAGGTCCATAGCACTTGGTTTGTAATTAACTCTAAGTGCATTAGTTCATTTTTATTTAGAAAAATTATCGACATAATATTACTATAATCATATTTGACTTGTGGGATAAAATGGATACTCTGAAGTAGTGCAATGATATTTCATATCGATTCCTTTGGATTTTCAGGAAAAACTCCAAACAGCAGACCACAATACCAACAATGAACATCATTCAAGCAACATATTTCAAACGTACCTAAAGAATTAACCTTACAATCTAAGTATACACAAATATGCTGAAAGCAACACATGGAAGTATATGTATTCTAATGATATAAACCAAATTAATGTAATTTATGCAGTTGAACTGATATGGCTTGCAAAGATTTTCAATCTTTAAGTTCGACTATAAATTACGTTGAATAAGGCAAGGCAACTCGTGAGATCTCCCTTCAGCGAAGCAAAAGGGTTGAAATTATTGTTCAAAATCAATGAAATAGACTTTGGAATGAAAAGAGGATTTGGAGGCCAAAACTTTGGCCTATACGACTGCATAGGCTTTTGTAGCCTGCGGTCACATAAAGACATGGAGGGTATATCCCTGCAAGTGATTAACCTATGTGACCGCATAGGTTTGTAGAATTGAAAAATAAACGCTTTTTCCATGCATGAAAAATAAACAAGATTAAAAAAAAAGTGTTTAACAAGATTAACGCTTTTGACCCTTTGAATAGTTAAATGCTTTTTCTATGCATGAAAAATAAACAAGATTAAAAAAATAAAATAATAAACAATAAAATTATGCTCTCAAGTTTGAAGGAAAAATCCATATCTTAAGGGAAATGGCAATTCCGTTTGCGAAAATAGATGATTTCCTTGTCCTGGAATTTGATCATAGCTTCCCAATAATGTTTACTCATATGGCTTCGCTTAAACTCTATACAAGAAACAACTGTAGACCTCAATTTTCTGCATTTATGATGTAGCTAATAGATTTTGACTCCAATCACGTCCACGCATATGGCTCTTGCTCACTTGGACAAGCCATTAGAAGCACGTGACTTTTTTCGAAATTGGGGAAGTGACCGCAAACACTCGAACGGTTAAATCAGTCAACTTGTATAAGTATATTTGGATATGGGACTTGAGAAGTTCGGGCACCGAGATTTTATGAGAGAGTAAAATGAGATAGCAATATTACTATTAGGAGTGTAAAATTGCATTACTTTCAAATGACACTAATTTTGAGTTTTTATCATGAAAAAGGTGGATTGATTATCGTTTGATGAAGAGACAAATGACCTCATTTGGATAGTCGAGGCGCCAGTCGTAGATGTCATTGCATCAATTCTAGGCTTAGGGACATTAATGAAGAAAAGGTATTCACCTTATGTCTAGGCTTGACGTGTGAAGAGTAGACTGATAAGCTGATTTGACAGGATAACTATTGCAGAGAGTTCATATCAATCATTCATGGAAGATCTTGTATGGAAGACCTTCTAGGGAAGGTGTCTTTTAGCCTGTCGCTTTCGATTGGTGCAACAATGTGTCGCTTTGTCTCACTTCGTCCATTGAGGGTTCGACCTCTACATGAGAGTCAACAGAGTGCATCACTTTGGCTATTGAATGGCTTCAGATAAGCCAGGTAAAATAATGGTTGGAGTGTGAGCTTGAGTTTGTTTATGACGTAGCTGTCAAGTGGTCATTTCTTGGAACCTCATTGAATAAGGCATAATAACAACTTATGTTATTTTTGTTTTGCTATGAAAGTACAAATTACAAGTGTACGGATCGCATTCAAATAATAAATTGAACTTTTTTGAGTTTGAGTTGTCGATCACTCAAGGAATATTTACTTTTGATTACAGAACTTTCATTAATTTAATTCTAACAATAAAAAGAAACTCACATAATTAAAATTATGATTTGAAAATAATGGAAAATAAACTAAAACTCTATAAAGTAAGAAGATATAAACACTCGGAAAATCTTGAAGAAAAACATGATTGTGATTCATGATTTCGCTTAACCGTCGTCTAATTAATTTCTGCACAAGCCATTTAACAAATTACTCATTAACGATGTTAGACTCGATTTCACCTTTAATTAATTACCTATTTCGAGAGAAATTAATCCCAATTAAATGGTTTAATCTACTATATCTTTATGTTGATTAAAACCAAATAATCACATTAAATCTTTGTGAAAATAGTTCAACGGGTCACCTAGATTTATGAGTTATCTCTATCCAATACAAGAACCTAAGGTATTTATTATTTGGTTTAAAATATACAATCTTCTCTCAAATGATTTACGAATCACTAAACTCAATCATTTAATAGTCAAATAAATGAAAGACATTCGAAACAATAATAAATATACACGAAAATAAGTATTTTAACGTTAAAAAGTAAATATTAAAATTAATTAAAGTTATGTTAAACTATTACCATAAATCACAACACAAATATTTAACACGTATTAAATATATGTGAAAAAAGATAATATTTTATACAATACATTGCAAATAGAAGATAATAATGAAGAAAATACAAAATTTAAGATACAACCCCTTTTTGTTGGACTTTTGAAGATGTTAGAAGCTTGAACTTGATTTTTTCAAAATCTCTCTACCGCATTAATGTATTTTTCTTGTACTCTTGGTATTTCCCCAAAAATTATAAGTAAAAGAAAATGAAAGGAAAGGAAAGGAAAAGAAAATGAAAATGAAAAAAAATGAAGAAGAATACCCAGGCTGTTGCGCTCTTCACACTTACAACTAGGAGTGGGCAAAACTCAAGCCAACCCACGAAAACTGACAGACCTCACCCGACCTGACCGGGTTAGGTCGGTTTTTTGGTGTTTTTAGGTGGGTTTCGGGTATTTGCTTATGCTACTGGGTCGAGTTTGGTCGAGTTGTGGGTTAAGCAAGACAATCCGGTAGAACCCACACCGACCCGACTCGACCAACATAAAAAATTGAAAAAAAAAGCGACTAAATATAAAAGGGAAAGAAGCCATAGAATTTTCAGTTGGTCTTCTTTTCTTCTTCACTCTCCACTCCCGCCGCACAGCACAAAAAGCCCTAATCTTTCTCGGTTTCTCGTCCCGTCATTTTCTCTCAACTTGTGGGGTGGGTTTTGATCGACTCAAAGGTAAATCTATTCTATCACTTACCCGATTCAGTTCAAGATTGGAATCATCACGCACGGGCACGGTACAGCTGCACACATTAATTTTTCTTATTTGATTCTCTGATTCTATATGTTGACTGTTTCTTTTGCTTTTTAGTTACTTCCTTCTAAGAGTGGACTGAAATTGAAAGGCGAAAGCAGGGTTTTTTTTTTTTTTATAGTTATTTCTATATTTTCCCTTTCTATATACATAATAATATCACTGGAATTTCTGTATTTTCCCTTTCGCACACGACACACCTCCTGGCAACTAGTTGTTTTCTTATTATGTTGTACGCCTCATTTATGATTTACTATGCTTTTTTGCTCACTATGGTTAATTGAAATGTTGTAGGTTACTGTTGCCTTTGTTAGAAACTGTCAAAAGAAAAGGAAATGAAAGGAAAGGAAAAGAAAATATTTAGCCATAAATATTAAAAAGTAAATATTAAAATTAATTAAAGTTATGTTAAACTATTACCATAAATCACAACACAAATGTTTAGCCCTTATTAAATATATGATAAAAAAGATAATATTTTATACAATACATTGCAAATAGAAGATATTAATGAAGAAAATACAAGATTTAAGATACAACCCCTTTTTGTTGGACTTTTGAAGATGTTAAAAGCTTGAACTTGATTTTTTCAAAATCTCTCTACCACATTAATGAATTTTTCTTTTACTCTTGGTATTTCCCCAAAAATTATAAGCAAAAGAAAAGGAAAGGAAAATAAAATGAAAATGAAAAGAAAAAAAAATGAAGAAGAATGCCCAGGCTGCTGCATTCTTCACACTTACAACTAGGGGTGGGCAAAACCCAAGCCAACTCACAAAAATTGACCGACCTGACTGGGTTGGGTTGGTTTTTTGGTGTTTTTAGGCGGGTTTCGGGTATTTACTTATGCTACTGGGTCGAGTTTGGTCGAGTTGTGGGTTAAGCAAGACAATCCGGTAGAACCCACACCGACCCGACCCGACCAACATAAAAAATTGAAAAAAAAAGCAACTAAATATAAAAGGGAAAGAAGCCATAGAATTTTCAGTCGGTCTTCTTTTCTTCTTCACTCTCCACTCCCGCCGCACAGCACAAAAGCCCTAATCTTTCTCAGTTTCTCGTCCAGTCATTTTCTCTCAACTTGTGGGCTGGGTTTTGATCGACTCAAAGGTAAATCTATTCTATCACTTACCCGATTCAGTTAAAGATTGGAATCATCACGCACGGGCACGGTACAGTTGCACAAATCAATTTTTCTTATTTGATTTCTCTGATTCTATATGTTGACTATTTCTTTTGTTCTTTAGTTACTTCCTCCAAGAATGGACTGAAATTGAAAGGCGAAAGCAGGTTTTTTTTTTTTTTTATATATAGTTATTTCTGTATTTTCCCTTTCCATATACATAATAATATCACTGGAATTTCTGTATTTTCCCTTTCGCACATGATCACCGGCACACCACCCGGCAATCAGTTGTTTTCTTGTTATGTTGTACGCTGCATTTATGATTTATCTGTGCTTTTACTCACTTTGGTTAATTGAAACGTTGTAGGTTACTGTTGACTTTCTTAGAAACTGTCAAAAGAAAAGGAAAAGAAAATATTTAGCCATAAATATTAAAAAAGTAAATATTAAAATTAATTAAAGTTATGTTAAACTATTACCATAAATCACAACACAAATATTCAGCCCATATTAAATATATGGTGAAAAAAGATAATATTTTATACAATACATTGCAAATAGAAGATAATAATGAAGAAAATATAAAATTTAAGATACAACCCCTTTTTGTTGGACTTTTGAATATGTTAAAAGCTTGAACTTGATTTTTTCAAAATCTCCTTACCTCATTAATGTATTTTTCTTGTACTCTTGGTATTTTCCCAAAAATTACAAGTAAAAGAAAAGGAAAGGAAAGGAAAAGAAAATGAAAATGAAAAGAAAAAAAATGAAGAAGAATACCCAGTCTGTTGCGTTCTTCACACTTACAACTAGGAATGAGCAAAATCCAAGCCAACCCACGTAAACCGACCGACCCAACTCGACCAACCAGGTTGGGTCGATTTTTTGGTGTTTTTAGGCGGGTTTCGAGTATTGGGTTACGCTACTGGGTCGAGTTGGGTCGGGTTGTGGGTTAAGGAAGATAACCCGGTAGAACCCACACCGACCCGACCCGACCCGACCAGCATAAAAAATTGAAAAAAAAAAAGTGACTAACTATAAAAGGGAAAGAAGCCCTAGAGTTTTCAGTCGGTCTTCTTTTTTCTTCACTCTCCACTCCCGCCGCACAGCACAAAAAGCCCTAATCTTTCTTAGTTTCTCGTCCAGTCATTTTCTCTCAACTTGTGGGGTTGGTTTTGATCGACTCGACGGTAAATCTATTCTATCACTTACCCGATTCTGTTCAAGATTGGAATCATCACGCAAGGGCACGGTACAATTGCACAAATCAATTTTTCTTATTTGATTTCTCTGATTCTATATGTTGACTATTTCTTTTGTTTTTTAGTTACTTTCTTCCAAGAGTGGACTAAAGTTGAAAGGCGAAAGCAGGTTTTTTTTTTTCTTTTATAGTTATTTCTGTATTTTCCCTTTCTATATACATAATAATATCACTGGAATTTTTGTATTTTTTGCAGGCACACCTCCCGGCAATCAGGTGTTTTCTTGTTATGTTGTACGCTTTATTTATGATTTATCTGTGCTTTTTTGCTCACTTTGGTTAATTGAAATGTTGTAGTTTACTGTTGACTTTGTTAGAAACTATCAAAAGAAAAGGAAAGGAAATGAAAGGAAAAAAATATTTAGCCATAAATATTAAAAGAGTAAATATTAAAATTAATTAAAGTTATGTTAAACTATTAACATAAATCACAACACAAATATTTAGCCCATATTAAATATATGATGAAAAAGGATAATATTTTATACAATACATTGCAAATAAAAGATAATAATGAAGAAAGTACAAGATTTAAGATACAACCCCTTTTTGTTGGACTTTTGAAGATGTTAAAAGCTTGAACTTGATTTTTTCAAAATCTCTCGACCTAATTAATGTATTTTTCTTGTAATCTTGGTATTTCCCAAAAAATTATAAGTAGAAGAAAAGAAAAGGAAAGGAAAAGAAAATGAAAATGAAAATGAAAAGAAAAAAAATGAAGAAGAAGAAGAAAAATGCCGAGGCTGCAGCGTTCTTCACACTTACAACTAGGGGTGAGCGAGAGTCGATTTTTTTGTGTTTTTATTCGGGTTTCGGGTATTGGGTTACGCTACTGGGTCGAGTTGGGTCGGGTTATGGGTTAAGCAAGACAACCCGGTAGAACCCACGCCGACCCGACTCGACCAACATAAAAAATTGAAAAAAAAGCTACTAAATATAAAAGGGAAAGAAGCCCTAAAATTTTCAGTTGGTCTTCTTTTCTTATTCACTCTCCACTCCCGCCGTACAGCACAAAAGGCCTTAATCTTTCTCAGTTTCTCGTCGAGTCATTTTCTCTCAACTTGTGGGGTGGGTTTTGATCGACTCAAAGGTAAATCTATTCTATCACTTACCCGATTCAGTTCAAGATTGGAATCATCACGCACGGGCACGATATAGTTGCACAAATCAATTTTTCTTATTTGATTTCTCTGATTCTATATGTTGATTTTCTTTTGTTTTTTAGTTACTTCCTTCCAAGAGTGGACCGAAATTGAAAGGCGAAAGCAGGATTTTTTTTTATAGTTATTTCTATATTTTCCCTTTCTATATACATAATAATATCACTGGAATTTCCGTATTTTCGCTTTCGCACAAGATCACGGGCACACCTCCCGGCAATCAGTTGTTTTCTTGTTATGTTGTACGCTTCATTTATGATTTATCTGTGTTTTTTTTGCTCACTTTGATTAATTGAATTGTTGTAGGTTACTGTTGACTTTGTTAGAAACTGTCATAAATATTTTACACAAGCACTTGACCATTGTTCTAGACTTGATATGTAAACAAATGAAAACCTAAAAGCATAAAGGTTGTTAATTTGGACTCAAGTTATTTCAACTTTATTTGCTAGCATACAGAGGAAGGACTAATGGCCTGTTTTGTACTGATAGAGAGGCGTTTTCTAACTTATGGTTAAAATCTGAATCAATAAAAATGACTGATAATGATAAAATCAGTGAGGTAATGGACACAGGTGCAATATTCTTTCTTCCTTGTAGTGCATTCATAATTGTAATTTAATATGGTGTATTCATATTTTTTGTGGGATATGTTAGTAGATATGGATGTATGTGAAGAACGTGGCACACATGCTCAATCAAATGATACATATTTGCGATTTGGTCTTTTTCCACGTGCACCGTCAACTAGGGGTAAACGAAAATCTAGTATGGTGTCTTGTTCAATTTGGCCAAAGATGTGTTGGCATCTTAGTTCATTAAGTCCTAAAATGGTAGAGGCCTTGGTATGCACACAAATTTGGTTGAAAGCTTCTCCAAATTTAGATGGTTCCCACATGGAAGATGTTGAGCATTACAACCAAATGGATGCATTTTTAGAATCAATGAATTCAAAATCAAATGAAGATGACGAAGAGCTCAACGCTAAGTGATTCATTCATTTTACAAGTTCACTTTTGAGGTAGGCATATTAATCAGTCAATAATTTCATGATTTGTATCTTTCCATCACTTCTCTTATTTCTGTAGAACCGACTTGTACTGTTTCTATGCTAATAGGCCACTTAATACTTCAGACTACAGAGCTCTAGTGTTGCAGAATTACTTTTGAGGTAGGCATATTAATTAGTCAATAATTTCATGATTTTTATGTTTCCATCAGTTCTCTTATTTCAGTATAACTGACTTGTACAATTTTTACGCTAATAGGTCACTGAATACTGCAGACTACAAAGCTCTAGTATTGCAAAATCACTTTTGCTATATATTAATATAATTGAGATTGGTCATAATTGCTATTCATGCTGTGTTTGTAAGTAAAAAACTTTCCGTATCTAGTCTTGTTAAAATCATTTCTTTTTATAATTCGTTTAATTGGAATATGCATATCTACAATCACTGTGTTATGCTATGTGTTTTTAGAATCTCTAAAGATTGGCAGCTTCAATGGACAAACTATCTATTTTAAAAAAGGTGCCTGTAACCTCGTTATCCCTCAAACTATCTGTTTTGACATAACAACTTGCCTTGAGATCAAAGATTTGAACAACAACTTAGCATTCTCTGGTAATATCCTCCTCTAGAATTCAAAGAATTCCATTTCTAACTTTATTTCACATCACATCAGTAGTGTGTGCAAGTATATATCCAAAGTCAAGCTTCTAATTCAATAGATGGTATTGCCTGCATAATTTACAATGGATGGAAATTCTTTAATTTAAGTGAATCAAGTTTTCTATTATGGAAGCTAAGAAATGGGAATATGTTAGGCAGGTAGAACTCTTTATTTGTAAAACAAGCTGAGAATTTTAATCAAGAACTGAAATTCGTGACCTTCATTAGTTAGAAAGAACGCTGAATCTATAAGAAATTAGTTCCCAAATTCATAATTTTATACACTTTTGGTCCATTTTCATTCCTTTTTGCCTTGCTCTCTTTCCATTTGGGGTTGATAACCTACAAAAGCCAAAATTATCCAATTGTGAGTCAATATCCGCTTTTTTCAACAATAACAAGAATATTTAGATATTAAATAAGTGTGCAAAAACACACTTATCGAATACTCTCGTCCCGAGCAAGATTATCTATTAATGCTAGCAAAAATAATTTAAGCTTATCCAATGTTCGATCGGCGCGTGTGTGAATAGTCACTTTTAATCATCATCTAAATTAGAAAAAAAAATTGTCAAGACAGAAAAAAATTTCAAATTGATTCTAACCCGACCATTTGTGGTCAAATATTTCATTTCCAACTCGTGAGATTTACACTCCTTAAATATGTATTAACTTTCTTTTTCCAAGAGTAAATCTAACATTGCTCTCAAATCACTCATTTTTCTTCGCTCTAGCTATGTTTGGTCTAACTGACAATACCAATATCTAGTTATGTGATGATTCTCCAGTAGATTAGTGTTTCGACATTTAAGCTTATAATAAGTAATTCTAACACACTAGTTATCTAAACCCAAATATCAAATACAATTGCACAATTTTCATCAAAAATTTCAATAAAAGCTCATGGTTGACCTCACTCTTTTAAACTTTCTTTTTTACTTATGTAGTGAGATTTAGGTCGATAACTTCCTGATTTTTTAAACAAAAGGGTACCGGGTTTCGAAATACCCCAACGAACTTAATAACTCGAATAAAAAAAAAAGCTAGAAATGAGGCCTGAGATTCAACAAGTGAAAAACCATTATTTTACATACAACATAACTAATGTGACTTAAATCCCTAGCACATGGTCATTACCTAGCTTATACTTGACAAAAGACACTCCACACAATTTTATTTTTATTTAGCATGCATGAAATCAACAAACTTCTAGATAATATCATTTACCGGTTCGACCACTCCCATACTTATCTCACAATGTGGTTAAGTTAAAGTGAAGTGAGTATAGGATTTGTAGAAATTTAAACACAACTCACAAACTGGTTCTTATCAATTCAAAGTCTTTCCATCAATCGAAGATTTTTACATCTAGATAATAATTAATCATGACTATTGTGCTCAAAATAATTCAAAATTACAATGGATAAGCATTTTTTTTTAAGAAAAGGCACGAAGAACATATTGGTCATAGCTCATAAATCAACAACAATTTTAAACATCAAACCATCCTAAGTCGGCAATCTATCTAATATATCAACACAATCACAACAATTTAAGCACAATCACCTCCAAACTTAAATAACACATTATCCTCAATGTGTAAAGAACAAGATAAAGGAGAAGAAGGAATAACGAAACTTCCCCAATTGTATATTTGTGAAGGGGTACCATGTTCAATTTGGACTTGTGATGCTCTTAAATAGTTTATTTTTAATTCACCAAAAACTTGTGGTCAAGTCTCAACTTGATTTCAAATCATTCCTTCAACAAACATTTATTAGTTTTGTATGGAATTCGAATCATGTAAAATAAATAAATTTTTTATTCTGATTTTATGCTAAATTACTTAAGAAAGTTGTAAAAAGCATTTTTGTATCAAATCATGGATGATCGTATTTAATTTATAGTCCACATATGTTCTTGACAATCAATAAAGCCATGATATATAATTTTCATTTTCAAAACAAATTAAATATATTTTAACCACGAATCGAATCTATTTCTAATCAGAATTCGAATTATTAGAATGCATTAAATTTTAGATTATCTATATGATTATACATGTGATAAATGTTATTCCTCACATCTATTACATATATGTTAATTTTGTCACATTCTAAATTTATTGTGTGTCTCTCATAACTATAACAAGCAATTAATTATGTAAATGATGACCAAAAAAATAAATAATGCAATTAGAATGCAAAAATAATCAAGAAAACAAAAATGACTAAACTACTAGTTTAAATTAAAATAAATAAATATTAAAGTTAATCTTCATCGTGTTGACCTATTCTTAATTTCGACTTATTTAATACAAAATCGACGTGCATGTATGAAAATTCATGTAAAGCCATAAATTCATAAAGTGATTCAAATCTCGAACCTCAATAGTCAAATACTTCATTTCTTCACTCATAAGAAGCACACCTCAAACTTATTTTATTAACTATTTTCACAAAGTGTAATATAAGGTCGAATTCATATACTAATCCTTACACTCTCTAGTTTGATTACATGTTATTACAGCTAAACACATCAACAAATGATGATTCTTCTTATTTTTTATTATTTCGACTTTGAAGAATCAACTAAGCTAATAATTCCTTGTCAAAAGTTTAATTCTCTTAAATAAGGTTTGATGCTTAATCAATGCATAGAGTACATACTTTTTTTATTCTTTTTATTTTGTTTATTTAATATTTATTTATTTATCTTATGTACGGATTCTTCTCTGTTAAGCTCACTACATGACCCTTGTAACGAGTTTTTAATCGATAACTCTCAACTCAAATGACTTTAGGACATTGGATCTTATATACTCTTCCAGGTTTAATAATTCGAGTTATAAAAGATTACAGATAGATATTTCACAGTGAGACATCTTTTCTTCTTTTCATGCAATAATTAGTGTAATGCCTCTTCATTCTCAAAAATTGACCTCTAATTCAAGATTTTCATCTTGTAAGCCTTAGAAACTTTACATAAAATTTAACACACATGGAATCCACATCCATCTTTAAGTTTCCTTACAACAATTCAATCATCCCCAAATAATCATAAATTTGGTTTAATGATATATAATTTAGTGGTTGTTTGCATTTAGAATATGAGGTCCACTGATTTATTTTTTCAACCTATTTAAAATTTTGAATCAAATCATGCAAAATATAAATTTTGTGCGCAAAAATTTCAAATTTTACATCAACAAGTATAAATCAACTTTAACATGTAACTTTTTCACAATATATAATCTAACACGTGGTTCCAAATATATGTATAATAGTTGGCAAATTTATCCAACTCACACAAGTATAAAAATAAAGTTGAAAATAAATTATTATTATTATTATTATTCTTAATTTTTGGATTTTTTTGTACACGAACTAGCACACAGAACAATAAAACAAATAAAAATCGACATTTTCTACATCAAACTTATAACAAACACTGTCCTCAATGTCTAAACATAAAACAAATAATATATAAAAATTAAGGACAAAGAAGTACCTCCCTAGTGTAAATCTGCAGGTGGTGAATGAATTGACATAAAAGTACTGGATCACTTGCTATGTATTTTCATTGTTCAATGTGTTCAGGTGTCATGTTTCTTCAATATTAAAAAAATCAATCATAACATGGAATATTTAAAATAAGCTCTAACATATCCCAAATGGAAATATGTGGATGAAGATACCTTATACTAACTGCTTGTTTATAATTATTAGCTTGACTTTAGCGATTTGCATCACGGAATTCTAAAGAAAGTTTTGATGCATTGCTTAGTTTGCTTCTTTTGACTTTGATTCATTTTTCGTTGATTCCATAAATCTTTACCTTTCATCTTTCAATGTGATATGACTTGCATATTGCATCTGATTCGAAATCAATTCTATAGATTTCTATCTCTTCTTCGGACTTAATCACAAATTCAATTGTTAGATAATTGGTAAAGTCAAAAGAATGTTTGTTAATTTCATCTTCATTTATTACCACCTTTTCATTTGGTTTATTTGTAGTTAATTTGTCATCATCTTCATACTCCTCTTCTATAATTCTTTCGTTTCTACCTTTCGAGTGGATTATATTCTCACCCATAGGCACGTATAAGCTTGAACATTAGGGGGCCAGATACAAGCAGTACCTGGTAGAATGCAACCTATGACAAAATTAACAATATATATCTTTTACAAGCATATCATCCTCTTCCATATTGAGATTATTTATTGCAAAAAATTTACTCTTTTGCCAGCATCAGAATTTTGCATTGAATAGTACCTGAAAGAAAAGCAAGCACAAGAGAGTCAGGGTGGGTAGTCAAAATTAATGTTGAGACTTTTGCCACCCATAGTTATGTATTATTGTTCAGAAATATTTTTTCAAAGTTGAGACTTTTTAGATGGTATTGAATTGATATTGATAGAAATAGATAGTGTACCAAGACCAATCTACGCAGACTCATTTAGGTCTCCCTTTTCTCACATTTGAAAAGTAAATCGTAAATTATAGGCTATATTATAAACACAATTTTTTATTTGAATATTTATTCTAATTATAAGAGTGAATTTTATTGCGATCGTAAACATATATTAGAGTCCGTTTGATTGATAAATGTGAAAAGACTTTTCAATTCCATATAAGTTGGAAAATAAAAACCCAAGTACCTCAATGCATTTTCCATGAAATTGGCAAAAAAAAAAAGTTTAAAGTGGTTGTACATTGGAATTTGAACTTCATTTCCACTTTCGTGTCAAATAGTCAAAGTAGAATTTGAATTTCTCGAATGTGACATTTTTTATAGAATTTAAATAAATAAAACGGACCCTTAATT
>CAIGRM010033882.1:0-11493 GCA_903798335.1 Fraxinus albicans | reverse complement strand
GCTTAGTAATAAGCTTATTGAACACCGTACAAAGATTGATAGGTCTAATGTTGGTCCATCTATAAGCACCGTTCCTCTTAAGGAGCAAAGCTATAGTAGTAGCACCAAAACCCCGTGGAAGATGGCCGCTATCAAAGAAATCCAAGACTGCCTTGTATACATCGTTCCGAATAATGTCCCAACAATGTTGGAAGAATAGGGATGAAAATCCATTCGGTCCGGTAGCACATCAGCGTCTATACTAAACACCGCCTCCCGAACCTCATGAATCAAAGGGATATAGTTTAGTGCTAAATTGACATCGTCCGTCAAAAGCCTAGGGATGATATCAGTGCGAATGGGGTCCAATGACTGTGTAGAAGTAGACAGAGATCCTAGTAGAATGCAATAGCTAAAGTTTGAATGTCAGTAGGAGTTGTTAAGACTACCCCTGCCTGCGTCCTGATGGACCTAATATACGATTTGATCCTACGACTTTGAACCATCGAATGGAAATAACGAGTATTGTGATCTCCTTTACATACCCAACTTGAATCGACCTTTTGTTTCCAAAAACCCTCCTCAATAGATAAGATTCGATTCAAAGTGGGTTTGAGGAATAATTGTGAGTAATCATCCTCGTGCGCCATATGAATAATAATGTGTGCATCATCAATAAGACCAATCTCATAATCACCAACAAAGACAAAACGCATAAAGTTTTCGCGTACCTTATTCATAGAGGTTTACGATACACAAATTTACCAATAAGTGTGAACCTGTATGCCTCGGTCAAGAACTGCTCATCGGATTCATCAAAAAATACTACAGGTTCACCATGGTGGATACATGGTTCCTTAGAAACCAAGTTGAGATGTCTGGAGTCCTCAGGAGCACGAAGGACGTGTTCAAATGATTTCTTCTGACTCCTTTCAGCGACGTAAGATCGAGGAGGTTGGGTAGCTCCCACAACTCCAGATGGGGGAACAAATGTTTTAATTGAGCTTTGAGCCGACAGATGAATGCCAGTTCTATTCTGCACATTTCTAGTCTGTTGAGGTAGCCTATGAGGTTCATTAACCACTTTGGATGCTGCAAGATCTGTTTTGATTGATACCCGAGGAGGGGGTTCAAAGTTAGCGAAGATTTTCATTGAGCTATTAGTTGGCTACATAGGCATTGGATGTGTAGTGGGAGGGGCAGAATGAGTTGATAATGGTGCCTTAGAAAGTGAATGAAATTCATTTGCCATGTGTGTATGAGTGAAATTGGAATTCAATTGATCAACAATTCTACCAATTGATGCATTACCCATGATTGTTGGACCTTTAATAATGTTAGTACAATTCAAATTTGGTGTCAAACCCTCAACATGAATACCAATTGAAGCTTGAAAATCAGTTTCACGTTTAATCACCTATGATGAAGAAAATTCCGCATTTTGGACATTAATTGGAGCAATTGTTTGTTGACCCATGGCTATACCATCACCAATTGAAGTTTCCCCCATCGAATTCACCATTTGGAGTAGTATAGAATCATAAAAAATGCGAAATCTAAATTTTTCGCACAAAACCTTGATGGCAGCCATCAATTGGTCACATTTTAGTTGAAACTGGCTTGGACCTAGGGCTGGGCTAGATGCACAGGGGTAGGAAAGGGTTAGCCCAGTTGGTCTGCCACCTTGGTTGCTCATATTTACACCGGAATTAGCAGTAATCGTTTTCTGCTCTCGCGAGTTCGCGCCAGTGAAAACTTCAGATCCAAATTTATTTTGGTTGGGATCAAAATGGGGGAGACCCATGGCTGGGCTAGATGCACTAGGAGATAACACACCCAGCCCAGGTGGTGCGCCACCCTGGTTTACCAGAACGGCGTCGAAAATCTTTGTGGACCAGTGCGTTGTCGCGAGCTTCGCGACTGGCAGTTTTTCTTGGTAATATTCGAGCTGTTAAGTTGTTGTTTAGAATGAATTGAATCCATGGTTGAGGTAGTCTATGTGTGGTCTTTCTACCAGTGGTGAGCTCCGGTCATGGGGGTGGCCGGAGTGGTGTCTCCGGCATTTTTCAAATTTTTTGGCTGCTCACTTTGAGCATGAATTCTGGCCAGATTACTTGATGAAATTGGGAGGGGTTTGTTGGTAAATTATGGGAGAGTTAAGGGCTTTCCAATGGTATCCAAATCCGGTGGTTTGGGTGGCCGGAAGTCGTCAGAATTTTGGTGCATTTTTAGGTTAGTATATATGGGAGTAGAGTTTAGGAATTTTTTTCGATACATACAAGGCCTAAAAGGTGAAACATTTTCCTTAAAACCGTGTGGGTTTTTTTCAATGTATATCTAAAAGGATTTTTATGTGTGTATATATTTTTAGTTTTTGACTTTTTTTGGTCTGTTTTTACAAATTGAAGGTTGATTTGATGTATTTTTGTGTGTTTTGTACTTTTTTTGGTCTGTTTTTACAAATTGAAGGTTGATTTGATGTATTTTTGTGCTATTTTTTGGGGTTACATCGTATGATATTCTGTTTATATTTTCTTATGATGTTTTGATGAGAACCACATAGCAACGAACACTACGCAACCCACAACGAGATTGAAGATCCCGAAAAAGCCTAAAGAATATTCCCGATTTTGTGTTTGAACTAAGAATTAATTAACCAAGCAACCAAACAAAATGACGTTTGAATGACCTCTTTATTAGGACAACACGTGATCCGCACTCGGTGTTGATAAAAACGAAGTTTGAATGACCTCTTAATTACACAACAAGTGATCCGCACTCGATGTTGAACGCCACAAGAATCCTTTTGATAAGTTCAGATTATTCTAAGAAAAACAATGTTTGAAAAGCACAATAGCCTCTCGAATATATCTCAATAGTAAATCTTTCAAAAGGTTTATACATTGAATATTGAAATCCTATTTATACTAATGGCCAGAAAACCCAGTAAAAACGTAATTAGGTTACAAAATATTGTAAAATTGGTGAGAAAATAGAATTCTCGTCTAACAAGGAAATTCGCGAAAAATTAAAGTTCTCGCCAAATTATTTTTGGCATGTTTCTGTGCAATCACAAGCCCAAAAGTACCATGCGCTCACGCAACCTTGTGTAGAATTTAGTGTCGTTTCCAGAATGCACTCGTGGACGAAAATCCGACAATCGACCTGAAAGTTTGCCCCTTTTCATCCATACAGCTCGTTTGCTACTTGAATCGAGTTGATCCATTTGGTTTCTTCTTCCGAACCCAACATGAAACTTGTTCCTTAACTTGTTAACTTTGAAACTTCCTCCATCATAGCTTGATCAAGCAATCGCATTGCCTCTTTCACCTGCTTTGTCCTCGAACGTGTCATCGAGCCTCCTTTGGTAATCAACGGATCCCGTCCGGAGCTTGTCCTCATCAGGTTCGACTCCTGGATCATATCATGTTTCTTTTTTTTTTTTTTGAATTTGACGTTTTAATGGTGGATCTAATTTTTGTTTACTATTTTTGTGGGTTCTATTTTGCAGGACTTGTTCTGGAGTATAGAGTTTTGTGTGATTTTACATAAAGAGATTAAATATATTCTTGCTCTTGAGAGGTCCTCTAAATTAATGCTCCTTAAAATTGGTGATGCTTGTGTTGGGTGGGTAGTGAAGGCTGTCGACGATGAAGATGACGATTAGGTGGAATGGTGTTGGTTTAAGGGAAGAATAAGATGGGGATGGGGATGAGTTGTGGTTTTATTTTTTTATTTTCTAATTTAATAGGGAAAATGTGATTTGTCCAAAAATCTCCTGCCCTATTTGGGGAAAATAATAAGGTTTTTTTTTTTATTTTGGGACTCAACTGACGGTTTTGGTAGTCAAACTGACGGAAATCGTCATTTTGGACTTGAGCTGCAAATTTTTGGAAGGTTTGGTATCACGGTAGCACAAATGAAAGATTTGGACAAAGTCTGCTATTAAATGAAAGGTTTGGTACCGTGGTTGCAATTTTCCTTATTTATAATGGGTGGTGTTTGGACTGAAAAGTGATTTAAAACCAGCATTAAAATTGAATAGGAATCTTCTCAGATGTCATTACCGTTCAAACACTGAGCCAACGCCAAGCAAGCGGTGGTCTATCGCTCAAGCTCCGGTTCACGCCAAGCGAGCGACGATGACCCTATTTTGAGCGCTAGAGCACCAACAGGGTGGCCAACGAGCAGTGTTGAATCTGTTTCTTGCTTGATGTCCAAATTTTGATCTTTTTCTTGTATTTTTTTGAAATCTTTTTAGACTCTTAACAACCTCAAACTATTTTTCCTATAAATAAAAATCATTAACTCTTACTTTGACTTTGATTACAACTTAATAGATGTCGGGAGAGAGGCAAATAAATAAACACGCGGCAAAATAACTCTTCTCCTAAAAGAAAATAAGTAAAATGTCTTTCCTAACAATTTTGTATGTTGAAAATATTAGGAGAAAATCGATCACGTCAAACCACAAGAACACAAGTAATTATTTTATGTAAAAAAACATCCCCAATATGAGGAATGAAAACCACGGGACCCAGTATATCCAAAACCTCCACTATTAATCAAATAATGGGTACACAAATTCTTTTCTAAATACATCTAAAGGCTACAGTGTATATTTCTTCAAGATAACAAAGATCTCGACAAAACAATATGAAATTGGAAAAATATACCTACAAATCTGGTTAATGTTCAAGCACATTAACCAATGTTCCCGAAACTCAAAATATGATCTCATCGTTCAGATTGCTGTTCTATGTATTGTCAACCTCACCTCTAAATTTCAGCTCGATCGGCTACGGATGACTCGAGATCAGTACTTTGATGAAATCCGGGAGCAGAGAAAAAAACTGTTTTTCTATTCTTTTCAAAAAGGGGTTGGACTCCTATTTTTTCTAATTTTCTTGTTCTATATTCGTCACTAGGTTAACACCCTACTGGGCTTTGGGTTATAATATAAGACCCCAAACATAGGTTTCCACTTCATAAGAGGAAATAACCCAACAAATATCATCATTCTTACTATTGGGATGAATTCAACATTATAGCAATTGAACAACAATCTTCAAGCCTTTTCTTTGGTAGTGTCTTCGTCAACATATCATAACCATTATGATCGGTATGAACTTTCTCAATTTCTAGCAACTTCTCATTCAATGCATCCCTGATCCAATGGTATCGTGCATCAATGTGCTTCGATCTTGCATGGAAACTGGAATTTCTGGCAATGTGAATAGTACTTTGGCTATTACAAAATAACACATACCTTTACTGCTTGAAACTAAGTCTATCGTAAATTTCTTTTCCCATAGCAACTCTTTAGTTGCAATGAAAGCTGCCTCTTTCGTAGAATGGGTAATATACTTTTAAAGTTTTGATTGTCAAGCTACAGTCCCTTGTACAAAAGTAATCAAATAACTTGATGTAGACTTGCGGGTATCCACATCTCCTAACATATCAACATCTGTGTAGCCAATTAACAACATTGTCCATTTCCAAAACCAAAGCACAAACTGGAAGTGCCTCGAAGATACCTCATGATCCACTTAACTACATTCCAATACTCTCTTCCTAGATTTGGTAGGAAACGGCTAACTGCACCAACTATATGGGCTAGTCTGGTCTTGTGTAGACCATCGAATACATCAAACTTCATACTCCTAAGGCGTAAGGAACTCTTTCCATGTTTTCCTTTTCTTTATTTGTAGAAAGACATTGCTCAATGCTCAATCTGAAGTGGGTAGCAAGATGAGTGTTAGCCACTTTAGCCTTGTCCATACTGAACCTCTCAAGCACTTTTTTTAATTTACTCTTCATGTGACAAATATGACTTCTTGGCACTCATGTCATGACTAATTCTTATACCAAGGATCCTTTTTGCTTGTTCTGAGTACTTCATAGCTAAAGACTTGCTCAATTATTTCTTCAACATGTCAATTCTTGAAGCATTTCTACCAACAATCAACATATCCTCAACATAGAGTAATAAAATGATAAAATCATCATTAAAGAATTTCTGAATAAATAGACAGTGATCATTATTTTTTTTGTAGCATTGCTTCTCCATAACAAACTCAAACTTCTTGTACCACTGTGTCGATGCTTGTTTCAGACCATCAAGACTTTTCTTCAACTTACACACATAATCATCTTTCTCTTTTATTTCGAAGCCTTTTGACTACTCTATATAAATCTCCTCTTCCAAATCACCATGAATGAAGGCAGTTGTCACATCCATCTGTTCAACTTCTAAGTTAAGACTAACTATTAGGTGGAGAACAATATGAATAGATGCCATCTTAACAACTCGTGAGAAGATCTCGTCAAAATCAACACCTTTTCGCTAACCAAACCCTTTTACAACCAATCTAGCTTTATCACGTAGTTGTGAAGTGAACACATTTTGCTTTACCCTCTAGATCCATCCGTTCTTCAAAACTCTTTTACCCTCAGGTAGTTTTGCTAACCCGAACGTGCGGTTATTATACAGTAATTGAATTTCATCTTGCTTTGACTTATCCCACTCTATCTTATGTTCATCTTCCATGACTCTGCATAACTCTAGAGCTCTCCCCCATCAATCAATTGCACATACTGCTCTGCTGAATACCGTGTGGAAGGATGTCAATCTCTACTTAACCTCTTGAGTAGAACCTCTGGTAGAACTTTTGGTGTAATATCTAGCAGTATCAACTGTTCATCAATCTAATCATATACCTGAGCCTGTAAGGGAGCATCAACATCATCTATACCCAAACACACGCAGGTGATCATAGGAAACATCCTTACCAAGATTCAACACATGTACAACCATGCTCAATGCCTCACCCTAAAATAATTTTGGCAATTGGGCTTGAGAAAGTAAACATCTCACTCTCTCAACTAGTATTTTATTCATCCTCTTGGTTATTCCATTCAGCTGAGGAGTTTTTGGAGTTCCTCTTGGTTATTCCATTCAGCTGAGGAGTTTTTGGAGTTATCTTTCGATGTCAAATTCCATCCTGTCTGCAATAATCATCAAAAGGACCAGAATAATCTCTCCTATTATTTGTTCGGATGCACCTCAACTTCTTCCCTGTCTGTTTCTCAACCGAAGCCTGGAATTGCTTAAACACAGTCAACACTTGGTCTTTTATCTTCAAGGTATAAACCCATAATTTTGTTAAATGACCATCTATGAAGTTATAAAGTAACTAGAGCCGCCAAGTGTTCTCGACTTCATAAGACCACACAAATCTAAATGTACCAAATTCAATATTTCTGACTTTCTCGAAGGAGGAGAATGAGAAAATTCTTGAAATAGACTCTATTATGCTTCCAAGACAAATAGTGAGTACACTTTTTTAGATGTGTGTTTTTCAGTCCATTTAGTACACTTTTCTTTCCCAATATAGCTAATCATTTCTCACTCATGTGAGCAAATTTCTTTTGCCACAACTCTACTGTACCATCATCATCCGTTACATTAATAATGTCAATAGAGAGCTTTGCCTGCAAAATATACAATGTAGAGACCTTTTTGCCTCTGGCCACAACCATGGCGCCCTGAGTGAGCTTCCACTGGCCATTACTAAGGGTAATTACATACCCATCATCATCAAGTTTTCTTATAGAAATCAAGTTTAAATGGACGTATAGAATATGCTTCACATCTTTAAGAACCAACCTCGAACAATTACTTATCTCCTAATACACATCTCAAATACTATTGACTTTAACCAAGTCATCATTACCCATGTTTACAGTTCCAAAATCACCAGATTTATAAGATGTAAAGAAATCCTTATGTGATGTAGCATGAATGGAGACACCAGTGTCAATTACCCAATTGGTCTCATGACTTGAAAAATTGACCATCTCATCATCATAAATAATGAAGAAGTCTGCAGGAGTGGTGGTAGAAACTCTACATTACCATCTTTGTCATCCTCATTCTGCCCTTCATTCTCTTTCTTATTTTCATTCTTCCATTGTCTACAACGTTTGGTGTGTCCCTTTTCCCACAATCATAGCACTCGACACTCGTAAATTTGTTCGACTTGCCTCTACTTCTATCTATGTTCTTCATATCTTTGCTCTTACTCTTTCCCATCTTTTCTGTAACCAAGACCTCTGATTGTGAAGAAGATCCCTGTAACTTTCGTGTCATCTCTTCATTTAACACACTACTCTTGGCCAGATCCATTGTGATGACATCATTTGGAATAGAGTTAAATAATGAAGTTCTAAGCATCTCTCATGAGTCTGGTAATGAACCAAGCCACCATAACCTTTGAATCTCATCGTCAAACTTAATACCCATTATATCCAACTGATTAATAATTCCTTGGAATGTATTCAGATGATCAGTTAAATGAGTTCCATCCTAGTATCTCAACTCTATAATCCGCTTAATCAAAAACATCTTATTATTTTCATCTTTCTAGCATATAACTATTCGAGCTTACTCCATAGAGTAGAAACATGTGTCTCCCCACTAAAATGGTTCAAAAACTTATCATCTACCCATTGCCTGATATACCCAAGCTAATCATTTTACTCAAATTCATTTCCATAATAGAAAACTCAAATCTTAGAATCTGGCTCTAATACCACTTGTCGAGAGAGATGGAAACGAATAAACGCACAGTGGGATAATTCATCTCCCAAAAGCAAATAAGTAAAATGCATTTCTTGACAATTCTATGTGTTGAAAATATTCATAAAAAAAATCAATCACACGAAATCACAAGAACACAAGCAATTATGTGGAAAAACTTTCCCGATGTAAGGGATAAAAACCACGGGACCCAATCCATTCAAAATCTTCACTATCAATCAAATAGTGGGTACCCGAAATCTTCTCTAACATGCACAGAGTTTGGCGTAACCATGCTGGAATACACATCGATAGGATTTGAGCTTCTATTTAATTTTTATTTCATTTTTATCATACCAAGATAAGGTCTTTTATTATTAATAATAGTTTGGGTGTCTAATAGATGTTTCATTTGGATAAGATACTTTTTAAGAGTTCATACGCCCCAAAATAAAGAGCCTTGAATGTTAGAATAAAGCACCAAGTCCTAACAAGATTAAGTGAATATCTAAAATTGTGGTCATTTTATTTCTATCTTTCCACATGTAACCGAATAATGGAAAAGATTCCTTAAGTGTCTCAAGTCCCAGAATTTATGTGGATTAATCACTATTTCGTGGCGAATTGACGAATTATTAACCTTCAAATTCTTTAGTGTTCGTATGATCAACAAGTTTTTGAATTTATTTCGTATTTATCTTGCTTAGGCTGCACCACGTAATCAAGTTAAATTGGTGGTGCAGGGTTGTTCTTCACGTAATGGGGTTTTTTTTATACCACTTGTTGAATTTAATCTTTCTTTTAAACCATGCTTTCAATGTTACATTATTTCCGCATAGGTTTCTAAGTTCCACTTCATAGAATATTAAGAATAGGGTAGCCTTCTAAGAGCAACGAGGTTCAATTAATTTATGAGTTTCCCTTCGACTTTGTTCCCTCAATGACATGATTAAATATTTCATATGTTTAAATTCTCTAATTTTGGCATTCTTTAAATTTATCGGTTGCGTTAAACCAAAATACAGGAATATTAATTCCCTAATATTTTGACATGCTTTTAATAATTATCTAAATAAATATCTAACTTCTTTACATGGTTTTATTTCCTTTTATATAAACTGCGTTGTACGATCCCTGCTATAGTTTAAGAAGTTGATCTTGTAAAATTTGTTCTTTTTTTAAAGATTGAGAAATCGGTAAGAAGAATGTATCACATTAGTAGTTGAGAAAACTTTGTAGTCTATGTCATGCATGAGTTGTTTAACATTGATGTTGCTATCTAAACTCAAAGAGATGAAGAAAATATCAATTTACATTCATACATTTTTTTGAGTAAAAATCGGCTGAAACATATATAGCAGCCATCATTCTTTTACATCACAAAAGTGTCTAACCAACCACTATTTTTACCTACTACCACCTTACATATTTGACAGCTACTTTATCACTCCAGCACCTTACTTTACTTAGCTTGTAAAACACAACTTCAGCTAGAATTTAGTGCATAAAAAATATAGGACTAATGACAACAAAAGTATCAATGCTAAATGTCAATACTCCTCCTTGAGACTTTTGTTGAAAACACTAGGGCAACTCCTCTATGTTTCAAATCTTCCTTTAGGCAATGACTTAGTGAAAATATCATCACATTGGTCCTTAGAGCTGCAACGAATCAGTTTCACATCCTTCCTTTCTTGAGCTTCTCTTATTGAATGATACTTGATTTTTATGTGTTTTTTCCTTCCATGAAAAATTGGATTTTTTACCATTGCCACAGCTGACAGGTTGTTACAAAATATGGTTGTGGCTTCATCTTGTTTGTGTTTCAAATCCTCCAACACTTTCTTTAACAGATAGCTTGATTAGTAGCCTCTGAAGCTGCTATGTATTCTGCCTCTGCAGTGGATTGAGCTACGGTTTTCTAATTCATGGAATTCCAACACACTATGTTTGAATCAACATAAAACACATAACCTGAGGTACTTTTCATATCATTAATTGAACCAACCCAGTCACTATTTGTAAAACCAGTGAGCAGCAGCTTTTCTGATCTACTGAACCAAATCCCCAGCTCCTCTGTTCCTTTTACATATTTCAACACCCTTTTAGCTACCTAGAAATGAAGTTCACTGGGCTCCTGTTTAAACCTAGATAAGATGTTAGCTGCAAAAGAGCTATCTGGTCTGGTAGAAGTCAAATATAATAGGCATCCAACTATGCTTCTATACACTTTCTCATCTACCTTCTTGGCTCCATTATCCTTCATCAGTTTCAAATTCAAAACTAATGGAGTATTTATTTGTTTTCATCTTTCCATACAGAACATCTTTAACATCTCTCTGATGTATTTCTTTTGGCAAACAAATGTCCCCTTTTAAGTTTGAGATGTTTCCATGCCAAGAAAGTATTGCATCTTTCCAAGGTCTGTCATCTCAAATATCTTTTTCAATTCATCTTTTACCTGCTCAATTAATGTGCAACTGCTACCAGTAATCAGAAGATCACCCATATGATAACCCAAGAATAACTAACCAAGAGGGGGGTGAATTGGTTTTTGAAACTTTTTCGACATTTAGTCTCAAATTAATAAAATACACAACATATAAATGTAAAGTATAATACTAGAATTAAACATGCAAGTTCGATAACTTAATTTAAGTATGGATATAGTACAATATAAATGGCAATGTAAAGTAAAGTGCAATAATGTAAAGATAACAAACCAATTTAATGGGGTTCGATACACAATATGTTCTACATCCCCGTTACCAAGCTCTCCATCACGAGCAATGCCAAATGCACTATAATGGTAACTTACAAACAAAAGTACCGATCCTTAAGTGACTTACAACAATGAGCACTTGTAAGAAGGAGCACCTATCCTTAACAACAATCGAGTTTTCACAAGACTCTCGAAACCAATAAAGTATAAA
>CAIGRM010033856.1:0-10873 GCA_903798335.1 Fraxinus albicans | reverse complement strand
TCCATATTGGTGGACTATTCTGACCGTTACATTAGCGTAATGACATGTAGCTTGCTATACTTTTGGTATTTATTTGACTCTCCCCCAATCTCCTCCCCCTATCATAGTTTGGTGGAGTTTTCCATCATTTGGATCTGTCAAGATCAACACCGATGGTTGTGTCAAGGATGAGTGGAAGGCATCATCTGGGACTACGTAGGAAATTGTATCAGGGCNGTATGATATTAGAGGTAGAACTCAGGGCTATCTGTGATGGGATACTATTGGCTAGAGATTTTGATTTGTCAGATATTTAGGTTGAGGCAGATTCGACTGTTGCCATTTACTGCATCACCATAGGTGGCGGACCGTGGCCTATCCAGGGGATACTCAGACAGATTGTAGATATTGTTTCATTTGACAGAGATATGGTCTCCCATATCTTCAGAGAGGGAACCAAGTTTCAGATACACTTGCTACCGAGGGTTCGCATCAACGTAGATACAAGGAATATGGACCAGCCGACCTACCACGATATATCAGGGCGCTTGTTCAAATTGACAAGTATGCTTTGCCCAACACTAGAGTTTAGGTATTTTTGTTTTCCTTTTCCTTCTATTTATACTTTAACTTGTTCTTTTTGTAAGGGAAGTAGTATTCGTTTTTTGCTACTTTCCTTTTATTCTTTACTTTCACCATTAGTGAAGTAGTACTTCCTTATTTATTAATTCCATTGATATCATTTGTAACTACGATATTCCTCCGCCACAAGTGAGGACATATTAATAAAATTTCGGAGGTACCGCCCTCCTTCCACCAAAAAAAAAAAGTCCAAATCCAATTAGTTTACATAATTACATGTGTAGTCTTAGAACTTCAATTACAATTACAATTAAATTTACAACTTTTATAGTAATTACAAGTAAGTACAAAACTTTGTTGTAATTACAATTAAGTCTAAAATTATTATACTTACCGTAATTAAGTTCAATACTTTATAGAACTACTACAGGGACCTAGTCGGACATATATTTTTCAAGTTCCAATAATTAGATCATGTCTAATCGACACTAGACCACCCAATCTAATTATTAGTTTTTATTTTTCTACTAAAGGCAAAAGAATGAACTCTCGGAATATGCAAGATTACAGAAACCAATAAATTTGTAATACTTTCCCCTCACATGTCGTATATGTATTTTAACCCTATTCGAGATTCGATAATTAGGTACGAGCATAAAAGACAATTTTGCCTCTGTAATTATTCTCACTAATTTAAGTACCATTTTCTTCAAGGATCCTATGAACAAATCACAAATATCGAAATTTAACCGTCGCTAAATATTGAGCTTAGATTTGAACTGCTCAACAAAAAATTCTTAAACAGTCACTCTACCCATTTTTTAAGGTGACAGTTCCCGACATGAATTCATGTTCTACAGTTCGCTAATTCTCAAGTTTTCAACTCATGAAAATATTTGATAAATCAAATTAATCTCACCCATTGATGAATTAAAAAAACTATTAAAATCACGAAAATATATACATAACTCTGTCAAGAGAGTTAGATGAAATACAGGTCAAGTGGAATTTAATTCTCTGCACCTATAGAATTAAACTCGACACGTGTCACCTTTAACTATTTCTGTGATAAGAACAAATTACAAATCCAAATAGTAAATCGGACAACACTACAAACTTTCGGTACAAGATGCCAACCCTTATACATAGGTAGTGAACAAATTATTTATGATCAAAATATAAGTTGCGTCACACTGTACTTCTCAACGCAAATATCCAACTTATATTATCATAAGTGATCATAGACACTTTAATTCGCGTGCTGAATAATTAAATACAATAAATAAAATAAAAGCAATTTTATTTAATATATGAATATTGTTATTTTTACATCAGCAAAACTATACTATATGTGCACACAACCCAACAAATCTCCCACTTGCCCTAGAGTATATATGTCATGTCTTTTAACCCCATGCCTTGCAGATTTCCGTTGAAAACCTTAGGCGACGGCTTTTCGTAAATGGATCCGTGAGATTATCCCTGTATCAATTTTACTAACAACCACATTTGCACTACTAACTATCTCTCTCAAGAGATGATATTTTCATTTGATATTTTTACTCCTTTTATGACACCTTGGTTCTTTAGCATTTGCCACTGCTATACTGTTATCACAGTACAGTGTTAAGGGTTATACAGATGCAGGTGCATAGCATATATGAGACAACCAACTGCCAATGCATAAGGTATCCTACTCATGCACTCCATCTCTTCAGGAGTCTTAAGGGACTGATCTTTAGAGAGTTGAATTCCATGTCTAAAAAGTAGATTACTTTTCTTGGAATCTTACATGGGAAATCCGACAAGTATTTTGTCAATAGATGAAGCTTGAGATGCTTGTTCTTTCGATCTCTTAAGATCAGAATGCCTAGAACATAGCTAGCTCCACCAAAGTCCTTTGTATGAAACTGTTGGGCCAACCATGCTTACGTAAATGATAACGCTCCTACATCATTTTCAATGAGTACAATATCATCCACATAAAATACTAGAAAAATTACAATTTTGTCTTGTATCTTCTTATAGACACAGGGTTCGTTAAAGTTTTGATCAAAATTATATGTCTTAATCACTTTGTTGAATCGTCAAATCTTTTGCTCCAAGATCTTGATGCCTGTTTCAACCCATAAATGGACCGCTGAAGCTTTCGGACTTTTCTTTTATGACCATGTTCTATGAATCCATCTAGTTGTATCATATAGATACATTCCTCAAGATGTCCATTCAAAAATGCCTTCTTGACATTCATTTGCCACGCCTCATAATCAAAATGAGCTGCATTGGATAAGAGAATCCGGATAGACTTAAATATAGCCATAGGCGAGAAGGTATCCTCGTAATCGACGCATTCTCCTTTGAATATAGATATTTTGGTATATCCACAAGTTCCCAGACCTAATAGGAATACATAGATTACATTTCAGTATTCATGACTTGTTGCCTAAATCTGAATCTACATCATTTATAGCCTCCTTATATGAAGTCGGATCATCTACTTGTTTTGCGGAGATCACTTGGGTTGACTTTCCAACTAACAAGTATTTAGAAGGTGATCTGATGACCCTCTGAGTTTGTCTAAGGGGTGGAAGATCCTAGGCTGTGACATCATTTAGAATTGTAATGTTTGTATCAATGTTGGTACCACCATTAGGTGATGCAATTGCCTCATCAATACCTTCAACGTTTATTTGATCTATGGGATTAGATAATGACTCATCTTTCCCACTTAAATAACATTGCTTAGGTATTTTTGACACCAAAGGTTGTCTGTCACGAGGGTGCGTTTCAGGCATTGATGAGATGGAATTGTTCCCACTCATTTCTTTCAACACGACCTTACTATTGGACCGACGTTCATTAATATACTTATCCTCCAAGAAGATTGCATTTGTGCTAACAAAGGCCTTTCAATCTAGAGGACTATAAATATAATATCCCCTGGTACCTTTAGGGTATCCCACAAATAAGCATAACTGGCCCTTACTGAATCTTCTACTCTCCTGAAGCACCTGCACAGACATGCATATATGATTAGTGGCTTTAGAGTTTACAACCCAAGAATTTGTATAATCAACCATCAAACATGACTCAGCAATAAAAAAACTCACCAACACCCAGCTTTTTAGCTAGTATATCAAGGCAGTCTTTTTTCCAATGTCCTTTGCGACCACAGTGGAAACACTTACCTTTCGGCGTTCCATCTGATTTGAGCTTTTTGGTTTTACCTAGCTTCTTGTTAGATCTCTTCCTCTTTTTTCCAACTCAGCCTTTTGGCTTAGAACTAGAGGAGCTAGCAATTTCCGTATGAGCATGGCAACTTTTACCCTTAAGACCGCTTTCCACACTTTACAACTTATTCATCAACTTAGTTAATGGCATTCCATCTTGTGCAAGTGATAGTCCACAGTAAATTGTAAAAATATATCATATAAAGAATTCAATACCATATCAACTTGGGTTTCCTGATCAATAGTTGCATCCAGATTCTTCGCCACATTGAAGTTTGCAATCATAGTCAACATATGATCCTTCACATGCGTTCTGGGTTTCATGCGGATGTTCTGCAATGTTTGAACGACCTCAAAATGAGCCCTCCTACTTTGATATCCAAACACGCCCTTCAAGCTTTCTAACATAAGAGGTTTCCTGACTTTCGAGCTTTTGTTGTAACACGTTTGACGTTGATGTCAAAATGTAACAATGAGATATCTTATCAGTTGCGATTCACTTATCATACGTAGCCCTCTTGACCTTGCCTGTTGTCTCAGTAGGTTCTTCGGGACATTCTTCCCCGAGCACAAAATCAATTTTTTCGGCAATAAGCACAAATATCAAATTACGTTTCCAATCCACAAAATTATCTTCGATAAGTTGGTTTTGTTATAGAATAACAAAAACACGTTGAGAGACATTTTGTTGAAAAATAACCATTTATTACATATGAAAATTGAGCAGTGAATAATAATTTAGCATATGATGCATGAATGCATATCTAGAACCATCTAATTACAATAATGCAACGAAAACTCGATCTTTGTGATCCAACATGCTTCTCTATAGAAAATGCCATTGTGTCCACTGATCAAGCTGAGACCCTCCCACTAGACAAATTATATTTGACAACAAATGTCTATATTAAGCCTAGTATCGTTTCATTTGGTCACCAAAATTATAAATGAGAGACTCTATAGGAAGTTCGTAGATAATTCTAATTTGATTGTATAACCTTTGTCTCAATTTCTAAATACTTGAAAATAATTTCGTCATCTATGGATGATCACAAATTATATTATATCCAGACAATCTTATCATAATGAAATCCAATCAAACAACTAGAACAATATGGCCCTCCTATATGGAGTTCGTTGCAATACCGGCATGAGGCAAATGTGTTACTTTGTTTATGAATTGACCAAAGGAGACCATGTGTTTTTATTTAAATAAACACCCTCTCCCCCTCAATATTTTTAACTAATGAATTTTAATTACCAACAGTTCATATTAATATACAGTTCAATTATTACGATTTTTCTCCAAAAAAAATTAATCTAAATTAAAGTAATCAAGAAAAATCGACGTTTAATGATATGCATCATATTCTTAGTATTACGAGCGATGTCATAAATAAATCTATATTAAAGCATACACGAGCAATAAATTAACAATTATAAGCTATGTCATTTCAAGCATCTTTTTGTCACATAGTCAATATTTCTGTGTTACATACGTTAGGGAATCCATTTTTAGAAGTTGTTCTGCTAAAAAAAAAAAGGAGAATACAATAAAACAACACGAGTGCCACTACGAACATAAAAATGGCCCTTGTGCCATTACGTGTGTGAACATGAGTTGAAGCTGCCACGTTTCATCCATGTCCTAAGATCTAATAAGGGAACTTATTTAAATCGTAATATACACATGAAAAGTACAAAAATTGAGAGATATGCTCATTAACTTAATCAACTAATATGAGTAAGACGACTTGTACTTTCATTAACTTGATAACATATAAGTTATATCATTTCAAACGTTCTTTGTCACATAGTCAACTTTTCTGTGTTACATATATTAGAGAGTCCACTATTAGAGGTTGTTCCGTTCATAAAAAACCAAAATATAGGTGAAATCTACATGACAATATTAAGCGTCATTACGACATGAAAACGACAGTTATCTTGTTACATGTGTAAACACGATAGGAATAAACGACACCATATAGATGTTGAAAGTAAATGATATTAGACGATAGTATGTAGTTATTTTATATCATTACGTATTTTTTGTGTAAAATATTAAAAACGACACTAGTTTTGTTTTACTATAACCAAAAATAGAATGTCTACCATTATGTCTTCATGATTCATTCTAAGGCAACGAAAGAAATCAATCATCTAAAACATTACAAATAGTTTATATTTCAAAATTACAAAAGCAGTACATCATAACACTACCACTCTATTTGAATGTTAACAAATTACCTATTAGAGTTTAATTTCAAAATGAGAGAATCGGGTAAAAATGTACCAAACCATATAACATATTACATCGGATAAGAATGTCATTAAGTATGTCTCTCACCGAGTGGTGTACGATCTACATAAGTGATATTGTTATGCCCAATTTTTAAATACCTACTATACTTATGAGACTTGCGCTCCTATCCAATGAATTGTGGACGTCCATTGTCTCTTTGTCTCAATGGTCACATCACCTTTGTTGACCTAACATTATTCATAATTTCTCAGTTCACCTCATTTGGCACATAACGAATGTAGTGTCACTCTACATAGAAGATAATGAATTTAATGCCATTACCATCCAATAGTTGCAAAAAATACCAAAAAAAAAATATAATAATAATAATAATAATAATAATAATAATAATAATAATAATAATAATAATAATAATAATAATAATAATAGCACCAACTAAAATATCATTTAATATATATTCAATAACATGAGATTTTAAAATTACATTTCTTCTTTCTTCAAATTTAAATGAAATTTCTCAATTTAGATTATATGATAAATAACTTTTGTTCAAATGCCCTAAAGAGGTGAAGAATACAATGAAGAAGGGAATTGAAGGGTAGCAATCAAGCACCATTGGCGAGGAAGAAAGCGTTGGTCATTTGTGGATACCTTGAAGATGTGAATTACCTAAAATTGAATTGGATTGATAAGGGTATTAAGGTCTTTTCCAATGGTGAGGGTATTTAAGTCATTGGATATTATTTATTTAGTATATTGAAGGCCATTTGACCAAGAAACATTGAGAGAAGACTATTCGACCAAATACATTGTTTGACTAGGCTCTTTAACTGAGAGCCCCAAAATTGTTCCCTGTTTTGTCTCACTGCGTTGGTATCCGATTTCAAATTCTGATTCAATCATTTTAATCTTGGAATTCTTCAACTCTAAGTTTCTAGATTATTGACAAGTAGAAGCATGCTAGGTATGGAATTATATAGGTATCACAGCTTTTTTAGGTTGTTTTCTTGCATAATATCTAACTGTAAATGGATCAAAGTGATGAAATGCTTGTGTGCCATTTATGAAAAATGTTTGAAGCATGATTGCTGGCATGTCATGAAATATGCAACATAAAATATTCACGAAATTTGTCTAGCTGTTCCTTATATGATTTAGGTCATGTCTGCAAATTTTCAAAATTTTTGATTTTATATTTTTGGGAAAAGGTGAAACCCAAGTAAATTTATAGAAATTTTGAATATTTTATTGTTTGTTGTTCATTATTTTTCATGCAGTAAAATTAGTACGGTTGGATCGATCTTTCTCTAAGCTTTCCAACCATATAAAAAAACTCTTAATTTAGACTTTAAATGATAAAGTTATAACATTTCAAAATTTAGGTCGAATAAGAAAAAAACTCAAACAATCTGCATAATCTTGTAGAAGAAGATGAACAATAAATTTTCCTCACTCTCTGTCCTTTATGTTGCGTACCAATGCTGGGACTAGTACAATGTTTTTTGAATTATGACAAAACAAATGAACTCAAAATGTCAAAATAAAAATTACAGTTAAAAAAAATATATTTTTCATAAACTGGAAAGCGATGTATGCACCGCATGCTCTGTAGACTCCGAGTGGGGGACATGTGCAGGGTCAAATTGAAATTTTGAAAACTACAGTTTGATCGGTGAAATATTCTTGATTTTATGTATAATTAAATTAATGAATTTGTATTGAATAATTAAAATAAATTTATAAAAAGCATAAAAATATTTCTAACTTGTTTAAAGTCTGTTTTCTTTTTTTCTTTTTTGTGAAATTGAGAATATTTATTAAGTGTCATTTGCCAAATTGGAATTAATTTTTGCGAGGTTCTATTTTTTTTTTTAAAAAAATAAAAATAAAATTGAGAGATGCTTTCAAATTATTTAAAATACCACACGAACGTTCATGGGTGGTATATGTCTTAATTAGATTATGTGATCAATTATGACTTGTTTTAGTTTTGTGCTTATTCAAATATGGGTAAATTTATGCACCCTTTAGCATCCTTAAAGGGAAGGTTAGTAAATCACGAGTCAAAGAATGTATGAAAAATTATGGGCTTATCAGAACTACGAAATGGATTCACAACGCAACCTGGTACAACATATAAAATATCTTGAAGCGATGCATTTGGGACAGCCTATATGTGAGGCGAAGAAAATGTATTGTCTAATGAGAACACTTCTCAATCATTGAACTGATATTGGAATTGAAATTTTTTATGAGCCACATACTCTAGCCTGCAGATAATTGATCAAAATTTTGATGAGAAAATGGAAGAAAGAAAACTATGGTATTAAGAAAATTCATCTATCCGTGTATAATTAGTTGTAGAAGTAACTTGTTCGATTGATCAATATCCATCTAATGCTCTTCTTGTGCCTACTAGTTGTATAGAAGAGTTGAATGTAAAAATATGTATATATTTGATATATTTTTGTTAATATATGTGTTGTGTTTTATTACATACGATTGAAATATCCTATTTACTCTCTATATATACCTCATTGTTTAATTTCGTGGGAGTTCTAAATTTGGAAGACTAGTACAGTAAAATTGATCTCGTAATGATTTTTCGTTGTGAAATTAAATTTTATAATAATGAAACATATGATAATGGATGATGCTTGGCAACTTGGTGAACTTTTGCATAGACTTTTGACTCTATGCTTATTGTTAAATTATCATAAATTTTAATTTGCATGAATGGAAGATGACACGTGTGCATGAATGAACATTTAGATGATTGTCTATAAAACTTTGATAGACGTGATATAAAAAATATCATTGATGACCTAAATAAATGTGACAAATTGAATGGTGATAACTATAATACTTGGCCATATAAAATTTAATATGCGTTGGAGGAATATGATGCTCTTGATGGTTTTAACCACGTGATGGAAAACTCAAGTATGATTCAGATTGCTCAACATTTAACAGATCAGACAGGCTATCAGTCATGAAAAACGAAAGATTTCACTCGTGCAATTTTGGTAAGTTTTGTGTTGGATGATTCATTTACAAGTATGAGCAATTCCCGACTGCTAATAACATGTAAGTGTATCCGAGAGAGAGAAATATAATGATACTAGTGTGACTAGCTCAGATAACAGAAAATTAAGTTTGACATTTATAAGAAATCTTCTATAATAATATCAAATAGCATGTTAGGATTATATCATGATCAAGGAGTTGAAGTCAGTTGGTCACATACTTGCTGATGAGCAACAAAATTCAGACTTCGATCCTATCACTTCCAATAACTAGAAACATTTGAAGTCAATCTAACTTATAATGGTATCATCAAAACTTTTGCTGATCTGTCCGCTCAACAACTTGATCTGCCACTCGCCGAAGAAGCTGTTAAATCACTTGGACATGCTTTTATGTCTATTCTAGTTCTGGAAAAGTTTCGAGCTTTAAGCGTAAAAAGGACTAGAACAAGGACGAGAAAGAAACAGGAAAGAAGATTGGACATGGACCTAAAAAAAGCCCAACACTACAAGAAGAAAAAATATTTTGGAAAGAAGAAAGACGAGCAAAATAGAGTGATCATGTTATATATTTGATCTCATCTCTTTGATAAAGAATCAAGATGAGATTAGTATAAGTAATCAAAATGGTGACCTGTTTTAGTTGTGGTTCTCGATTGAGATTGCATAGAAAAATAAATATAAAGAGAACTCAAGTTAGTATCAAGAAATGCTTAAACTAAGATTTGCATGATATATTTAATTTATAGAATATGGCATATATCTTAAGAAAGGGGACAAGAAATTGTAGCACGTTAATCATAACCAATGAAAAATGAGAGAAAGGATCCTTCTTATTCCTTGAGGTAGATATAACCTCATTTAATATACACTTGTGACTATTTTCAAGACTTTATTTATAGTGTTACTACTTGAGCATACTGTCAATGATCATCAATGATTCGATTCAATGGAATATGTCAAGATTTAGAGATTCGAGTAGAAAAGAGAGACTATTCTATCTAGCACGCTTGTATTCACTGGCTGGACTATTGTGTTAACTAATTGAAGTTTTGGACACAATTGTAAATACAATATATTGCGTAGAGTTCAAATATGTTCTTGATTTATTGAAGAATTTGAAATACTTGAACTAGATGTTAGAAAATAAGTCTAGAGTAGGGCGAGAAATATGGTTACTCTTATAAAGCTATTACATATTGTAAGGGTCATACGATCCATTTAGTGGTATGAACTCTGTGAGTTAGATCTATAGATAGATCTAATTGATGATTGATGATTTCATGTCAAGCTCATCATATGCGAATGCAAGATGTTGAAAATGAACATATCACCCATGTGAGATGATCCGACCCATATAAAATAAATTAGGTTGGAGACATTAGTTATTCTTTGAATTATGAATACCTTCCCACCATCTGTAACCAACAAAGGAATATACAAACTTCCAAGAAACTTAATTCACGTTAGTGTGGAAGTTCATAATCTCTCTGTCAAAGAAAAAAACTCATATGCAAAAATAGTGGTAAGTTGAAAAGGCAATAAATCACATATTTGGGGGTACTCAGTCATATTGGAAAAGACATTTGGATTGTGGCAAAGACCTCCTTCCATTTGATAGAGTCACACCAAATAGTACAATCAAATTCAAGGCAAGTGTAGCGCCCCGAGTTCCGTTAACCCGGATTGCCACGTCATCGTCTTCTGTAACCGATTTAACTAAAAAGTTTAGCGGAAAAAAACTAAATTTCAAACTTCGCATTTATAACGGTAAAAATCTTGTCGACAAC
>CAIGRM010033840.1:0-11049 GCA_903798335.1 Fraxinus albicans | reverse complement strand
TGGACATATTAGTGATAAGAACTTACATATTCTTAAGAAATAAGGTCTTTTTGGTACTGAAAAGATTGAAATAATGTCATTTTGTGATCATTGCATTTATGGTAAGCAAAAGAAATTGCCTTTTACTGCTGGCATTCATAAATCAAAGTCTTCTCTTGATTATTTACATGTTGATATGTGGGGGGCTAGCTACTGTAAGTACAAATTATGGTTTTAAATACTTCTTGCTTATTATTGATGATTTTTCAAAGAAAAGTTGGGTCATTCCTTTAAAAAATAGATCTGACACTTTCAAAAATACAAAATGGAAAACTCTTATTGAAAATCAAGTAAACAAAAGTGCTAAAACATTTAGAACTAATAATGGCCTTGAATTTTTCAATGAAGAGTTTGATAAATTCTGTAAAAATAATAGGATCCTTAGGCATAGGACAATCACTTATACTCCACAACAGAATGGACTTGCAGAAAGGATGAATAGAACTCTATGAGAAAGGGTAAGATGAATGTTGATAAGCTCAGGTCTTCCAAAACTGTTTTGGGGAGAATCTGTTAAAACTATCTCATTTCTAATAAATAAGTGTCCTACTAAATCATTGAAATATGATATACCCGATTATGTTTGGAATGGTAATAAAACTGATTATTCTAAACTAAATTTTTTGGTTGTGCTGCATATGTACATCAAAATGAATGAAAATTAGAGCCTAGGTCTGTTAAAGGAATTTTCTTAGGATATGGAGAAGGTGTTAAAGGTTATATGATTTGGTTGAATGATCAGGGTGGTTGTAGAGTTATAATTAGTAGGAATGTTATCTTCAATGAAATGGACATGCCTTGTATAAAGAAAAAGGAATTGCTACCCCTGAAACTGATCAAAATAAAACTTCTATGCAATCTGAACTTTTTCAGGGTAATTTAAATCCTAAAAATAATGATCAGTTTCGGGTGGAGCTTGATCAAGAACCTGTTAATGAACATGCACATGAAACTGAACATGTACCTGTAACATAACTTTAACTTGATCAACCTGAAAATCCATTAGGAGATTATCATCTAGCTAGGGATAGAGTAAGAAGGGAAATAAGACCACCATCAAGATATGATAAATCTGAATTCATTACTGCCTTTAGAGTTCAGAATTATTTAGAGAATGAACCTAGCACATATGAAGAGGCTATTGGAGGAAAAAATGCAAGTTCTTAACTTGTAGCCATGAAAGATGAAATGCTTTCATTGGTTAAGAATAAGACTTTGGTCTTAGTTAATAAACCGAAAGGGGAAAGAGTTATTGATTGTAAATGGATTTATAAAATAAAAGAAGGTGATTCAAAAGGTGAAAATATAAGCTTTAAGGCCAGATTAGTTACTAAAGGTTTTAACCAAGAGAGAGAATTGACTATAATGAAATTTTCTCTCATGTAGTCAAATATACCTCTATAAGATTTTTATTTACTTTTGTTTCACAATTTGATTTTGAATTAGAACAATTAGATGTTAAAACTGCATTCTTACATGGAAATTTGGATGAGAAAATTTATTGACTCAACCAAAAGGTTTTGAAAAAAAGGAAAAGAAGACTGCGTGTGTCGTTTACAAAAAATCATTTTATGGTTTGAAACAAGCCCCCATGCAATGGTACATCATATTTGATACTTTCATAAAAGGACTTGATTTCAATAGAAGTGACTAGGATCCATGTTTTTATTATAAAGGAAATGGGGGTCCTGATTCTTATTATCTTTTGCTATATATTGATGATATGTTACTTGCTGGATGTAATATAATTGAGATTAATCATATTAAGCAAAAGTTAAAATAGGAATTTGAAATTTTTGAAATGAAAGATTTAGGCTAGGCAAAAAGGATTCTTGGAATTGATATTAGAAGAAATAGAAATGATTCTAATCTGTTTCTTACCCAACAGTCTTACAATTCAAAAATATTATGTAGATTTTCTATAGATAAGGCTAAAGAAATATCTTTACCACTTGGCAGTTACTTTAAATTTTCTGTAGAACATTATCCTAAAATTGAAATAGAAAAGAATAGGATGGAGAATGTTTCTTATGCAAATGCTGTTGGCTCTATTATGTATATAATGGTTTGTACTAGATCTGATCTTACTTTTTCTGTTAGTGTTTTGAGTAGACATATGAGTAATCCTGGTGAATCTCATTGGGAACCTATGAAATGGTTGTTAAGGTACTTAAAAGAGGCTTCTAACTTAGGGCTAATGTTCAATAAGAGTAAAACTGGAATTAGACTAAAAGGTTTTGTTGATTCAAATTTTGTTGGTATCTGTAATAATAGAACATCTGCATCTGCATATGTTTTTACTTCAAATGATACCTGTATAAGTTGGAAGTCTTAGCTGCAAAATATAGTAACTCTTTCATCAACAAAGACTTAATATATTGCAGCCACAAATGCTATAAAGGAATGTATATGGCTGGAAAACTTGTTAGATGAAATTGGTTTTTCTGGTAATAATGCTGTTATATATTCTGACAGCCAATCTGCTATACATCTTAGTAGAAATCTTGTTTTTCATAATCAGACAAAGCACATAAATGTTAAATTTCATTTTGTAAGAGATATTATAGAAAATGAGTTTATGAAAATTGAAAAGGTTTCAACTAAGTGTAATCTAGTAGATATGGGAAAAAAATACTTCCATTACATAAATTTAGGGATTGTTTAAATCTTCTAAATGTTATTACTAACTAGTTGTTTTTCTAGGTACATAGAGTGAATGAAATCAAAGGAGGAGTTAACCTCTAATCTACAATTAAACCCAAAGACGTCGAGTAAGGTGAAGATTGTTAAACTTGGTGCGTAACATCTGAGGCCCAATGATGCAACCCAAATTAATGGCCCTATAATGCAGCCCAAATTAATTTTTTCAACCCATTTGATAGAATGTAACCCGACAGTCCATTTTTCTTTTATGTATTCTCGCCCTTTGCTGAAGTGCAACTTATTATTTTAAACGGATGTGATGATGCCATTTGGAGATGGTGCCACCGTTGGATGCTTCTGACTGTTTGTATTATTAGCTGACTCTTCATTTGGGTAGATGCTTCGAGATATTATCTAGGGTTTTCTCTCTTTTTCTCTCGGTGTTCTCCCTCTCTGAAAAATCTTAATTTTCATATGTAATCTTTTGATTTTAGATATTCTTGGTAAAGTCTAGTGTATAAGTTTTGGTGATTCTATTCTTGGTTGAGTAGTAACATTTGGTTACTTGGTGTAATCAGAGTGAGAATTCTTGAGAGAATAAATTGGGTCTGAGGGCTAATTCGTTTTGGATTTCTGTACTTTGAAACTTGTATTCATATTTTTGTTGGTTTCTAGTGGATTAGAGCGATAACCACTTTGGTGGAAGCTCAACGTCGTGATTAGCCCTTTCAAAGGTGAACATTCGGCCCTAAGGGCGAAAAATCTTTGGTTTTCTTTCAATTTTTCTATGTGCTTGGTGTTTTTGGGACTATTTTGTTACAACAATACATATACACAATCTATATGAAACTATTCATATGTTTCTTAAAAGTCATATTGAAGGTGACGATGATCCGGTCTAGGAATGGTAGTGGCAAAGGCTAGACAACCAAAGACTTTCAAGTGACTGTAAGATAGTTTTTTGTTGAATAAGACTTGATAGGGAGTAGGGACTCTTACCTTTTAAGACAGATGAAGGAGTCCTATTGATCAAATACGCAGTAGTTAAGACACAATGGTTCCAATACTTTAAGGAAATTCTACTTTGAAATTTCAGTGCCCTGGCTGTATTAAGAATGTACTAGTGCTTTCTCTCAACGATAGCATTCTGTTGGGGGGTTTCAACACAATTTTTATGATGTATGATACCTTTATTAAGGTAAAAGTCTTTCATGTTAAAATTTCCACCGTTACCTGTCCTAATTATCTTCACTTTTTCAAATTGTCTTTCAACCATGGCACAAAAATTTTGTAAGGCACTGGTTGCACCAGACTTTAGTTTCAAAGTGTATACCCAAGTGCACCTATTAAAGTCATCTACAATGTTAAACTTGGAACCATCACTCACAATCTTATTGCAAGGACCCCATATGTCACAATGTAGAAGTTCAAAGCACCTTTTAGTTTTGTGAATGTTGGTGGGAAATGGTAACTTGTGTAATTTAGATAATGGACATATAGAACAAGGTCTTTTATTAGCTGTCTTTGAAAACTGAAAATGATTACCAACATTCAAAATAGAGTAAGATGTGTGTCCTAATCTATAATGCCAAACATCAAAATCATTGGTACTCGTGATAACTGAAGCAGAGGTAAAACTGGTGATCTGCCTATTCAATTTATTTAGGAAGTCAGATAAGGCTGAGAGAGGAACATCCCCAAGCTTCATATAGTATAGCCCCTCCTTCACTGCCAGTCGTCTTCCAAGCTATAAGGTCGTGAACATAACAATAATCTGAAAAGAAGACCAGACAACAATTTAACATTTGAGTTAACTTCTTGGCAGAAATAAGGTTCAATGAAAAATTGGGTACACATAGAACATTTTGTAGCATCAAAGTATCTGAGATTTTCACAGTTCCTATGTGAGTAATAGGAACTGTATCTCCATTTGGCAAGGCAATTGAGTAAGTGACTTCAACATGAATGGATGAAAAGAATGAGGCAGAGCAGATCATGTGATCTGTTGCCCCTGTGTCTAGGATCCATGGAACATTTGATATGTTCGTGTATTTTGATTTTAACATAGAGAGAAATACCAAATAGTTGATGTATGTTTTCATCGTAGAAGTGGAAGTAAAAACACTCTGAGCATTATTGGCTAAATGAATCTGACTTTGGGGGCTAGTAACAAGTTTAAGGAGAGCCATGAATTGTGAACTTTTCTCTTGACTTAATGCTATCTAAGTTTTGTTGCTCTCAATCTGGCGTACAGGAGATAGGGATGTCATGGCTTGGTTTGCTAATCCCTTCTCTTTCCCATTTAGCTTGTGGCCTGAGGGATAACCACCATAAAGTTTGAAACATTTTTCCGTTAGATGACCAGGCATTTGATAGTAAGTGCAAACATGCTTGTCTGGATTTGCTTTGAAATACCTATCAAGTGAATGCCTTGCCATTTTGCAAAAAGTGCAGTAATATCTATCCCTCTTTGGTGCATAGGTACTTTGTCTCCCCCTTTCTCTAAAGTTCCCCTTTGTAAGAAGGGACAATAACTCATGTATAGATCCTCATTTAATATCTCCTTTTTTCTCTTCTTGTTGTATTATCGAATAGACTTCATTGAGGCTAGGAAATGGTTTGATCAACAGAATTTGTGCCTTAATTTCCTTATATGAGTTATTTAAACCCATTAAGAACTTCATTACCCAATCTCTCTGTTGATTGAGAACCATAGTCCCTAAACCTCCACAGCTACAATTGGGAACTGCTTCATAGTTCATAAGTTCATCCAGGAGCGTTTTGAATTTGGAGAAGCAGGTACTTACAACATCATAGCCCTGCAGCAGTATGGTTCTAGCTTTCTTGATCTCAAAAATTCGAGGAGTATTTTGTTGAATAAAGCACTATTCAAGCTCTATCCATAGTTCCTGAGCAGTTTCAGCATAGGTTGTGCTACATTTTATATTAACTTCCATAGTGTTTTGCATCCATGTAATCACCAAGTCATTGCACCTCAACCAGTGCTCCATGAGTGGATCATTAGGGTCCACTGTTTCATTCAAGCTTCCATCAATAAAACACATCTTGTTTTTAATCCTTAATGCCGTCTTCATTGACCGTGCCCAAGAATGGTAGTTGTTAGAATCTAAAATATAAGTAATAAGCATGGCTCCAGTATGATCATTGCTTCCAATGAAGTATGGACTATTTGGCTGTGTTGGGACGTGATATACAGCACTTGATGAACTGCCGGATTGATTGATATTTAGATTTGGGATTTGTGTTTGATCTATATTTGTATTCCCAACATTAGACTCCTCCAAGCCTAGCTCTGATACCATTTCAAGTATGTAAAATGAAGATCAGGAAGTCGATAAAGAGAAGAATTGAAAAGAATAACTGTATTGAACTTCCTTGATTCAAATGTATACTGGCAAATGGATATATATATATATATACAGAATTTACATGCTATTCTAGAAGATTCATTCACATGCTACAAAAATAGAATTTACAACAGATTTCTAACTAACACAAAATTCATAACTATCTTCCTCTAAAGGCTTCCTTATTCGGTTTGTTTGTTAGTCAGCTCAACCGTTTTCTATTTGCAGCTTCTTCCATTGCTGGCTGGTTGTTCCTTCTTGCTGTTGCTGGTTTCTTCTTGTTGGTTCTTCCATTTTAGCAGTTTGGTTGTCTTCTAACATTTATGGATATATTTACAGAAAATGATTAAGACAATCAGAAATTATTGTACTTCCCATTTATAACATAGAAACACAACGTATAAACATTGCATTAAAAGCAAAAGAAATGGGAAATCGAATACCAGATTGGAGAGTGAAGAGTTAGATTTGAGCTTTTTCTCCTTGACAATATCAGAGGAGACGGCAAAGACAGTGACAAATCGGTGAGCGAGTGGCAGTTTGTTAACAAAAAAAAGTTTCTTGTTAATGTGAGTTGTGGATCCAAGAAAAGAAGAGGGGCTAATGATTCTAGTGCAAGCATCAAAGTTATCAATAGATCTAGTAGATTTAATTGACAAATGTTGAATACTTTGGAATGTTGTTGAACAAACCATTGTTCTTAAAGAAATCAAAGGTGGGTTCTTGGTATCAGAAATTGAATTGAAAATTAAAGTTCAAATCATATTTCAAAGTGTATAAAAAAGAAGATTGTAAATAAATTGGGAAAAAAAGAACAAATAAAAAGGGAAGGAGAGGCAGAGAAAGCGAGAGCAAAAGGGAAATGGTGTGGAAATAATCGTCAGAAGTGTTGGGTAAATGGGTTGCTTTGTCGATCGGTGGGTAGGGAAGGAGAGGAGTGGGTTTCCTGTGACAGGGGAGTTAAATGTCTCATTAGTCACCATGTTTTACTCACTAAATTTTAAAATACTTTTTAGTGATCAAATAATTTTAACACATTGCGATTCATTACTCATTCACTCATTATGTTTCATAAGTCATTGAACTTTTAAAATGCATTCGAGTGGTCACTGTACTTTAACATGTTGTACTCCATCACTCATTCATCATGTTTCATTAGTTACTAAACTTATAACATATTTCAGTGAGCAAAGCATGACGGAGGTAAAAGGTCAATAACTAATGAAACATGATGAGTAAGTGATGAATACAACATGTTAAATTTTAATGATCACTCGAAAATATTTTAAAAGTTCGGTGACTTATGAAACATGGTGAGTGACTGATTGATAGAGTGCAATGTGTTCAAATTAAGTGATCACTCAAAAATGTTATAAAATTTAGTGAATAAAGCGTGATGGAGGTATAAGTTCAGTATCATTTAAACATTTAACTAGTCAATGAGAAGAGTGTGAGAGGCCACCAAACTATTAACAACATTGTATATTGTCGATTCACTTGTATTGCTTACTACACCCGACTATCCTCTACGATCGACTTGAGCAGATGAACATGTAGATAAGTACGTCTTTCTTGTAGAGCAATTTTCTATCGAGTTCTCCCTTAACGAATAAGGCAAACTTACAAAGGTTGTAAATAATGTTGTAAGCTTAATCTAAGGTTGCGAGCAGCTTTGAAAGCTTACTTTATTATTAAAATTAGGATGTTAGTCTATATGGTTGATCTTTCGTTAATAAATCGATAAGCAAAAATTTAAAACAGGTTCGGTGATAAACTACTACACGCATCACAAATGTGACATTGATTGTTTTAAAAGACAGTGTATGTACACATCGCTGCAATTTAGGAAAGATGAATTCTCACCGAAGACAGCAGTTACAAATAAGAATTCCATCATTTGTTGTACACTTACTTTGCCTTTTTTCTTCTTTTCAAAATCAAACCTTCCTAAAAGATGGCGTTTATGACTTCTTTTAGATTTGTTTAAGCTCATTTGCTAGATATATATTCTTGGAATGTCCTTCATATTATATGAATGAATCCTTTTCTGATCTCCCTTGTTAGCTTTAGCTAAATCAAGGCACTCTCCATCTTATATATCAATGTTCGTGATTAATGCTTCAAATTCTACGTGGAAAGAAAATCCAATAAATAAGAAATTTATTGTTCCATAGCAATCATAATATATCATGCTAATCCTCATATCAAAGAGAAAATGAAATGCACTCTAGAAACTTTAACTTCTACGAGTACTAATTTGTAACACAATCTTGATACATGTCATCTTGGTTTACACATTGACTTATCGAATTTACACTTGATACAATCTCACGTCATCTTTCACATCTCACACATTTAATCCAACCATTATAATATACTTCCACATTATCAATGTGTCAACCACGGTGTCAACCAAGGTGTACAAAAAGCTTAATCATTTGTAACAATATACATAGCAAGTAGGACTCAATACTTATGTTCACCGCTTTCACAAGAGTTGCAACCTTCTCCGCCTATTTAATTATGAGGAATTTACATTAAAATGCTTGAATTAAGGTTCATTATGGAAAAAAAAAAGACATATACAAAGTTTCTTTAAAACAATCATATATTTCTTAAAATCCATACTACTCTCATCTTATTCCTCTTGATCTTCTCCTCGACCCCACAAATAGCCCCATCCCCCTGGTGGTCCAATAATCCTACTTCCCCCAAACTACTTCCTTCTTGTCTCCACAAGTGTGATGATCCCTTCCCTCCTCCGACCCCATTGCCACACACTCTCTCCCCACCCCTACACCCAATGTGACTCTTGTTGCACTGATTTCACGAAGTCAAAGAAAATGAGGATCGATTTTGACCTAATCATGGAGTATTTGACTAGTTCAAAGAAGAAGTTAGGATTATGATATCTAGGACATTTTACCCTTTAAAACAAAATAAAAAAAAACAAAATTAGATGGTACAACTATTTTAGAGCATTTTGGTTAAGCTTAAGCCCAAAGTTAATTCTCTCTACATCTTCGTTTCCAAACTTTGGAAAACTTGATTTTTATTACTTAAGTTACTATTTTAAAAGAAAGTCTTATCTCAATGTCAAAATTATTTAACCTTTTTAAATAATTCATCCAAGCTCAGTTATGAACTTTTAAGCTCCCAGTCAAACTCGGTTGAATAGTTTTGCACTATTGATATGTAGATTAAAATCTAAATAAGGTACAATGAGAGTGGCATGTGGAACATCGCCTAAAAATTACATTAAGTGGAATGTCATAAGGCTTCCGTAAATATGGAGATATTATTACCATTACAAACGAAGCAAAGAAAATGAATTTCTAGTAAGCATTCTCCCTTACAATTGTATTACTATCTCCCTTATTTAATTATAACGTACTTTTTAAGATTAGCCAAACATGTCTTACTATACTCATCATAAACGTAATTTAGAACAATTCACTCCTTTAATTTATTCGTAACGATTATCCAGGAACAATAATTTCTTTACAAGAAATCTGATAAAATAAACAGTAAATAGTAGCGGATATAGCCCTTGTTTGTCTACCATTTTACAAACATTATTTTCTACAATAAACAATCTCAACCACATATTCATAATATTCCACACACAAACCAATAAAGTCACTTTAAATTTCAGCCACTTATTCTCCAAAAAAAATACTATTCCTTACTCCATTTCTATACCAATAATGGTAGACAAACAGGCTCATAATATAGAAAAAGGAGAAAATAATAATTCATACGATGATGGGGATGCCATCGCCGTCTAGTATCAAGCAAGCATAGGTGCAAACTAACTCTCCTGTCAACATCTTCTACGTCTTCGTATTATGCGATTATGATACTACTATAAAAATATATAAAATAGAGTTAATTGTTTCAAAGCACACTGAACTTTGGATAGTTTCACGTTTCACCCACTGCACTTGCACTCCATTTCTCACATAACTTTATACGGTTGCACTCCATTACTCACCAAGTAACTCCGTCAATAACCACTGCACACTTGGAGGACAGATTTCACAGCTCGCAGTTAAAAGCCATGCCATTTCTCCAAAACACCAACCAAACACTCCTCACCTAAAATCAATTGAAGTCATGAGATGGAACCCTTATGTCAAAAGCACAACCTCCATCAGCCATTGCAAAAACACCTCCCAAATTCGGAATCGCCTTGAACCCTAACCCCCAAATTGAATTTGATCCACAATCGATGGACCTTGAAACGTGATTGTTGAAACCGTAGACATGGATAGAATACCTCAGTTTGCTGACACTCGGATTGAAATGGGTTCCAATTTTCGAAATAGATTTCCTTTTTCTTATAAGTTATGACCTTTCCAACGAGACATCTCAATTTGCTACCACTCGGATTGACTGAAAGGAGGGGAGTAGGGAGAAAGAAAGGTAATATACTGCAGATTAGTGAGGATGGGAATAGGGAGAAAGAGGAGAAGAATGATACGTGGCACCGTATGGAGGGAGTTCGGACAAATTTTTACGTCGATTTACGTTGTCGAAGATGCCAAAATGGATCAGATTTAGGCCAGCATGGAGAATGGTGTTTTAACTCAACTGTCCCCAAAGAGGAGGTGAAGAAGTTTTATATCAAAGACATTGAGATTTCTGGGTGAAGAAGACTGATGTCCACAAGTAATTGTTGTAAAGTCATATGTATTTTGTGTGTGTGTGCGCATGTGAATTGGGATGTTATGTTTTGTGTCACCTAATTTTTTTAATAGTTTAAGTTCTAGAGTGTGTTGATCGATGTCGAGGGATCGTGTTATGTTAAATAAAACTTGTTCTATTTGATCAATGTCTAATGAAAGTATATATGATTAATATATTGTTGCCACCACCTTCTTTATACCTGTTGAATATAGTTGACATTCTTACTTTCAGATTTTTGTTTTAGCATGCTAGATATTTTGTATTTTAAGTCTTAAGTTTAAGTGTTCAATTTGATAACTTCATCTTTGTA
>CAIGRM010033832.1:0-11928 GCA_903798335.1 Fraxinus albicans | reverse complement strand
AGTTTATTATATACAACTTATAATATTCTTCACTTCTTTGAACAAATAAAACTAACTAATAAATTGGAAGATAGAAAAAATTAATGTTTATTTTTCTTCAATCAACTAGTAGCCAACATCACCATCCTGCCATAAATCCAATCGACCCGAACTAACCTGAAAAATTATTGTAATAGTGAGTATTTAAAAACACTCAGTAAGATACGTACAGTTTCCATACACATTTATATAACAACCAATTTAAACACTTCATACCACTTTTTTCTTAAGAAGTATATTAGTGACCAAACGACACCCATCTTAGGTCATCTCAAATTCTTTATAAAGAACCCAAAGGTCAATTGGCAATTCATGCATAAATGATTGAATATATAAAAGTGTACGGAAACAAACTACTTGCACATAAGTATCTTACCTCGATAAATCGAACAAATTTTTGAAAGAAAATATGATTGCAGGTTCCAAAATTTTTCCTAATTTCGTAAGCGGCGTTATTTAAATTGGTTTCTATTTTGAAAAAAATATGTGATCGCAATCTAACTTTTAAATAGGGCAGATACCCTATTGAAAGTGGAATTGTTTTTTTTATAATCGTGGATGTCCGGACCAGTTTGCGCGCACCTCGACTAATTCCACGAGGCCCTGAAGTTTACGGCCGAACACTCACCTCAGTGGCCCTGAAGGGATTCGAATTGGTGACAATTGGGGAGCAAACCCAATACCTGACCAAGTGATCAACCCCTCAAGGTTGAAAGTGGAATTGTAAAACATACGTGCATGCTAACTGGGTTGTTCTAGAATTTGTGATAAGCTAAAATTTGCAAATTGGATATACTAAAACTCGCTCTATCAAAATCTAATTATTTGACCCAAAAATATAAGAAATAAAATCTATTTCACTTTAGTCCTTCAACTTTTCAAACTATAAAAATATAGCATATAGAACAAATAAATTCTATTCTGTAATATTTTTGGGGCATTACATTGCTCCTTTATGTTGATGACATGCCTATTACTGCTCCGTTGTAGTGATGAGCTCAAGCAGTTTTTGAGTTAGCATTTCGAAATGAAACATCTTGGTTCTCTCAGTTACTTTCTGGGATTAGAGGCGTCTCCTTCCTCTGATGGCTATTTTCTCACTCAGGCTACGTATGGTTATGATTTACTCTACGTGTTGGTCTTACTAATTGCAAAGCTACTGATAGTGCCCTCGAGTCTAACCTCAAGCTTAGTGCTATTGATGGGGAGCCCCTTCAAGACGCTGCCCTTTATCGATAACTTGTTGGGAGCCTTATTTATCTTACCGTTTTACGGCCAGATCTTGCCTATACTATCCATCTTGTTAGCCAGTTTATGACTGCTCCTCGCTCTGTTCATTATGTACCAGTTCTTCAGATCTTCTCACTCCTCACTAACGTTATAAGCTTATTTTAATTCTGATTGGGCAGGTGATCCTACTGATCAACGGTCTACCACTGGGTTCCTTTTTTCTGATGGTTGATTCCCTTATTTCTTGGCGGAGCAGGAAACGAACAATAGTTGTTTGTTCTGGCATCTCCCTTGGCTTCTACAGGATATGGATATTTCTCTACAATCTAGTATCTCTATCTATTATGACAATCATAGTGCCATTCAGATTGCTCACAATGATGTCTTCCATGAGCGCACTAAACACATCGAGATTGATTGTCATTTTGTGCGTCATCATTTACGTGAGGGAACTCTCCGTCTATGCTCTGTTCCTTTGAATGATCAGCTGGAAGATATTTTCACAAAGGCGCATCCTCTTGGCACTGTCAGATCTCTTGTTTCCAAACTCAAAATGGTGTCCACTTCACCACCTTGAGTTTGAGGGGGATTTTAGAATATATTCCAAGATTTTAAGATATTACTAATTGATCCTTGAGTTATTCTGTATATGCTTGATTTACTCTGATTGATTGTAATTAGATATTGATCGATTCTTTAATTATTGTATTACCTATCTTAGTCGGCCTCTCTCTACTATATAAAGGCTGCTCCTGTATGTTGTAGAACACGGACAAAAATACAGTTTCTCTTCATAAATTTTCTTTCTTTTCTCTAGTCTTCATTATTAAATCAACATTATAGATGGGGAAATTCACATGGAATGAGGTAGGAAGGAATGATGAGAACCTAGGTGGTTTAACTTCGAAGAATGAAGACGACACCTGATAGAGTGGAGTGCAGAAGGATGACTATGTCATAAAATTTTGTTTAGATGGCATTTAATCTCACTCAAGTTGGAAGGATACAAGTAATCACGGACTTGAGGAACCTGGCCATTTAGCTTGATTTCAACAACTTCTGCCTAAGTATCTATAGTCGAAGAAACTTTTCCTGTATTTTAAATTACAAATTTGATTATCAGTTTTGCAGAATCGCTGTGTCAACATGATAGCCCATCTTTTCCATGCCCCTGTAGGTGATGATGAAACAGCAGTTGGTGTGGGTACAGTAGGATCATCCGAAGCAATAATGCTTGCAGGTCTTGCTTTTAAAAGGAAGTGGCAAGCAAGGAGAAATGCACAGGCAAAACCTTATGATAAGCCTAATATAGTCACTGGAGCTAATGTGCAGGTTATTGACAAGATTCATTGTTTTTAATCCATTAACCAATTCTGCGATTATGTTCCTTCCACAGTGGCTATTTGGTTTTACTAAATATGTATTAAGAGTTTTATTTTTTTTATCAGTTGATGTTATATGGTAAAGGAACCTATTGTGCAAATTTAATATCTTTGATGCTAACGACATAATTCAAAATTCGATCTGAGGGTCATTTTAACTAGTGATAAAATGAACTTTAGCTTTTTCCAGCATTTTCTTGCATTTTATCTCGGGATTTCATGTACCACCATGCTGAATTGATCAGCGATAACCCGAGATTGAAATATGTCCTGATTTTTTCTCAACCTTTTAGTTCATTTATATTCAGGGATAGCTAGTTACTTGGTCCACCTAGCGTTACTCTAAATTTCTTACTCAATTTCCCCAAAATAAAATGTTCTGGTTCCTGAGCTAATATATGTCACTATTTTCATTGACTGGTTTTTCTGGGAAGGTCTACGCCACCTTTTTTATGCTTATGATTTGGTTATGCTACAAAGGACTGGTTGTTCAGCGTCATTCCTAGAATTCTGATGCAATTTATATTTCTTAGGTTTGCTGGGAGAAATTTGCGAGGTATTTTGAGGTAGAACTAAAAGAGGTAAAACTTAAGGAAGGATACTACGCTCCCGTTTGATCTACAATATTATCTCATTAAAATGAAAAATATGACCGTTATCCATCATATCAACATTTAAATTTTCTATCTCTTTTGTGGGCCTCAATAGCGGCTATATTTTTCATTCTCATTCTACAATAATTTGGCTCAAACAAGGCCTATGTTATGGATCTTGCTAAAGCAGTGGAGATGGTAGATGAGAACACAATATTTGTCGCTGCAATTCTGGGTTCTACTCTGACAGGAGAATTTGAGGATGTGAAGCTCGTCAGCGAACTTGTAACAGAGAAAAACAAGGAAACTGGGTGGGACTCCCCAATCCATGTTGATGGTGCCAGTGGAGGGTTTATTGCTCCATTTCTTTTCCCGAAACTTGAATGGGATTTTCGTTTGCCTTTGGTGAAGAGCATCAATGTTAGTGGCCATAAGTATGGCCTTGTTTACGCAGGTGTTGGGTGGGTAATATGGCGGAACAAGGATGACTTGCCAGAGGAGCTTGTCTTTCATATCAACTACCTAGGATCTGATCAACCTACATTCACACTCAACTTCTCGAAAGGTAACTTTATTCATTTTCAAGTTTTTGTGAGTCATATGTTTTGTGAAAAGTAGCTATCCTTCACCCCATTGTACTCTTATTTTCTTGGGTAACTAGGTTTCATTTTTCAAATTTCTTGGAGAATTTCAGTAGGTTGCTGATTTTAAGATGTTCTCTGAAGAATGGTAGTTTTTGCTGCCTAAACATTAAAAACTGCTATTTCAATTTGTAGCGAATTCTTATATCCTTTGTAGGATGTTATGGTATCTCTACTTGTTTGCTTCATGTATGTGAAATCAGACGTGCTTAATGTTGTTGAAATTCTTTACTTATACTTCATATGCTCTAAGAGTAAACAAATTGATCCTTCTCGATTGAAGTTACTTCTTGCCTTGGATTATTGAGATTTTGAAATAAAGTAAGAGGTGGGAAAAGATTATTGGCTTTTGAAACTTTCAAATCTCAACAGAACGAATTTTATAAGAAATACTAATTTAGGTTACTGGTGCTAAATGTATTTGATATATAATAATGTGTGAAAGAACTAGAAGTTCACTTGGGAAACAATTACGAAGCTGCCAGGTTTCTGGTTTTCCTTGATTTATCTTCTTGAGAAAAGATGAAGCAAAGTCTACAATTAAACGTTGTTTACAGAAGCTTCTGAAGATGAAGTGCAACACATTTCTAAACTAAATTGGTATAACTGTGACATCGGATGATTGTATATACTGTGATCTTCCCAAATTCTCTTATGAAAGATAAATTTAAGAAGAATACATAAAATCAGAAATTTCACGTTTCTACTGCAAAATAATTTGGTCACTTGTAGCATTCATATGGCTCTGGTGCAAAGAAATAAACAGCAAGAGAAATTAATTCCAGCTACAGGCTTAGCAGAGACAGTAACTATTTGGAAATTTTATAGGTCCAATTACTTATTCAAAAAAAATTTGATGGAGTGAGTTCGACACAGATGACATCGAGGTTAAATATTAATTCAGTAATGCAGAAAGTTTAACTATGAATTCTTGCTATTTGAATCATGTTGGGGAAGTCCCAGTGTCGGAGTAGTATACTAAATGATGCTTCTCTTTCTTAATTATATATTTTTCTTCTAGGATCATGCCAAATCATTGCTCAGTACGATCAGTTCATAATACTTGGCTTCGAGGTACGTATTTAACTATATATTGTCACAGTAAGTGACGTACCATATGCTGTATCTCTCTTAAGCTCACAATGATCATTGACATACTTCTCTGTTTCATTTATGTATTGTCTCCCCAAAATTATTATGGTCTGGACAGGGTTACAAAAGGATCGTGGAGAACTGCATGGCGTAGCTAGGTTGCTCAGAGAAGAAATAGCCAAAACAGGGCAGTTCGAGATTGTCTCAAAAGATGTTGGTGTTCCCTTGGTAGCATTCACTCTCAAGGACGCCAGCGGGTACACAGTATTCCAAATATCAGAATCTCTGAGAAGGTTTGGATGGATTGTTCCAGCGTATACCATGCCACCAGATGCTGAACGCATCGCTGTATTGCGCATTGTGATTCGAGAGGAATTCATTCACAGCTGAGAGACTCGTATCTGACATACAGAAAGTTCTCAAGGAGTTGGACGAATTGCCACCTCGGGTATCAACTAAGGCTGCTCATGTTTCTGTCGTGACAGATGAAACAAAGAGTGGAAATGCTGACCGGCCTCACCTGAAAAAGAGTACCGTGGAAACTCAAAAGGAACTCTTCAACTATTGGAGAAGGATTTTGGACAAGAAAACCAGTGGAGTCTGTTAGTTTTGGACAAAGCTTCTATCCATTATGCTTGTATGGCGCTGTGTGTAATTTTATGACCTATTGTGTGCAATCCTGGACTAGTTTCTGTGTGTGAATTGTGGAGTGATGACTACGTTTTCAAATAAATAATTGGCGTACTAATAAGCATATTCTTTTTGCGTTTCTGGTTCTGTTAATATATTTCCTTGTGAAATTTACACGTTGAAGCAAGAAGAACTAAAATCATAACTCGAGTAAATCAACTAATAATAACAATCACAGATTCTCGTGTTCGTTCTTCTTAGTCTGGCAATGTTCCTCTCTGTAAATTGAACTTGAAAGTGCTAGTTTCTTTCAACAATTTTATCTGCTAAGCACTCAAATAATTTCTACTGGGAAAACAAGAACAATCAAGAAGTAAAATCAAAATTCTAACCCGGGGTATTGAAAAGCTTTCTCATGATTTTCAACGGAGTATCCAATAATTTCTACTGGGAAATTGAACTTGAAAGTGCTAGTTTCTTTCAACAATTTTATCTGCTAAGCACTCAAATGATTTCTACTGGGAAAACAAGAACAATCAAGAAGTAAAATCAAAATTCTAACCCGGGGTACTGAAAAGCTTTCTCATGATTTTCAACTGAGTATCCAATACAAAAAAAGTCTCTTTCAAGTAGCGTATGATTATAAGGAGTACGATTAGGGTCAATGAAATGGTCGGTTGTGATGCATTTTATTATCATTTATGTAAAGACAAAAAGAAGAGAATTAGCAAAATGGAAGGGGAAAAACCCGAAACTTCAATCTGATACCTCCTAAAGCAAAAAGCACGTGCACAGGTAGAGAGTCGTGCGGTCCCAAGTAAAACCCATTTTAGAACTTGCTCATATCTTTGTTGACTATAACATGACATGAAATTAGGCACATCAAACTATGGTATGTAGCTTTTTGATTGGTTAAGAGAAGAGTTCTTTCTGTTAGTGCCCTTTTTTCTTGAGTGTTTTTGAAGACATCTGTGCCTTTTTCTTCTGATTTTTGTCGCGAATATAGTTCTCAAGAGGCCAAGTCGTTTCTTGGGTCAATTTTAAACTCGACAAATGTAAACATCATCATAGACTTTTGAGATTGTTGTGCTATTCAATGCTTGAGCCGAAAGGCATGGCTGGTGCATCTTTTCAACTCGTTATACAGTGAAAAACCTTTACTTTTTTGAAGACCCAAAAAAATCCCGCCACCGTGATCTATGACGAATTTCGTGTATTAAAATATAGAAATTGTTACAAATTGTGTTTTAATAAATACAAGTGGATATGAACCTTCTTGTAATTGCAAAATTCTCTGATTAATGATCAAAATATTTGAAGACGAGGAGCAACGTGACTTGAACCCTGGACTTTTAGATTTGTTGAGAATTTGATTTGTTGAGAACTTGACTTGTTCGACACTTAAATTTTGGAGTTTGGATTTGCACTTCAAAACTTTAACTTGATCTTGATTTGATTCAAAGATTATTTTGATCATCTTGAGTTTGCTTGATTTGAAGAAGATTTTAATCTTTTCCGTATTCGCCGGATTTGGACTTGAGAGGATTTCTTCTCTTCCTTCAGTTTTTGAAATTTTTTCGGCACTTCGTGATTTTTTTTTTCTACACTTTCACTTTTTTTCTCCTCCTTTTGTAATGGACATTTGATCCTAATTATAGGGGAAATTTGTGATCAATTTTGGTAACCACTCAATTAATCTAGTTAAATTGATTATAATTGAATAATTATGAATTTTGAAAGAGTATGATGAACTTTTAAAATTTTATGGGCATTAGTATGTTTTAATTTAGTAAATTTAATTGGGCTGGTTATTTATATTGACACAACCTATTATTTTTTATTTTTTATGTCTACAAATGTCCCCTCAGATTTATTTATTTATTATGAAATAAATAAATTAATAAATCTTGATTTTCGATTTAATTAATTAATTAATTAATTATTATTATTATTATTATAACGTAACCGTTATTCGATAATTCACTTATTTGATTTTAAACAAGCTTTTTATGTTTTATGGTAAGTTGAGTTTAAGTGAAGTCCGATACCTGCTTATTTACATGAACAGATTATAATATTTAGAAATCAATATGTTAAATTTACAAACAAAAGGTAAAACAAGATTAAGTTTCTTTTCTTTCGTCTTTTCAATTTTTTTTCCTTGGTTTCTGCCGGCAGTGGTTTCTGTTGACAAAAACCAATAATTTGCAGAAATTGGTTTCTGCCTTGTTTCTTTACAGTTTGTTTTTCCTTCTGCCAACAGAAACCAAGAATTGGCAACGTTTTTTTTAACCAATAATTGGCAAAATTGGTTTCTACCTTGGTTTTTACCCCTCCCCCCCTTTTTTGCTTTCTTGGTTTTTGCAGAAATCAATTGCCTTGGTTTTTACCCTTTTATAGTATGATTGTTATAAAATTGGAACTAACATTTTTCATTTCTATTTTTAGGGCAACTTTTGGAACAAGTCAAAGATTTTGAGGTTCAAGATTTTTTTGGTATAGATTAAAATTTTGTACTATAATTATCTTATGGGTTCAAAAAATATTTGCTTATGAACAAGCTCAAAATTGTAAACCTTTTTATGCACATTGAAGATCAAGGATTGTCACCTTTCGTCATCCAAAGCACTTTGTGTTTGAGACCAATGACCGTCTCCTTCGACCGTCCGAGGCACTTTGTGTTGGGGACCAAAGATCGACTCCTTCGACCGTTCAAGGCACTTTGTGTTTGGGACCAAAGATTATCTCCTTCGACCGTTTGATGCACTTTGTGTTTGAGACCATTTACATATTTGGGAGGCTCATGATTTAGACAATAAAGAAATTTAGAAGATTCACTGCTCATCAATAATAATTTTATTATTTATTATTATTTTTTTGTTTGCTAACTTTCTCTCTCCATTTTTTTTAGGAATAGTTGGGACAAGCTCTAATAATAAAGTGTATTATGACATACACGAAATCTTTGAGCTTAAAAGCTAAGGTAAAAGTTACAATCGTTTCAATAATATTGATGTGAAGTACCATACGGCCCATGCCCAGTCTGGCATACGAGGTGAGCTTAAACTTAACATCCATAAGCCAACTACATATCCTTCCTCTGACCTCTTGGAGCCTTTGTCGGAGTTGCATATGCCCATTATTAGTAAATGTCACGAGAATTTAGAAACTTCCATGTCCAACCGATCCAGCAGTCATCTTTCCTTTTTGTGTCTTCCGCCTCATCATTCCCAAAGCATGAATTGCATCCCAATGGCCATAATTTGTGAGATGATTGATAACAAAGAAATACGATGGGGAAGTACGCTTGTCAGTCGTGGAGAGATTTCCTTTCTTCCAAAGTTTTGGGAATGGTCTTCATGGGTCTAGAAACTTTTGCTTAAGAGGAATCTTTGCCAATTAGCTTCTGTAGTCAGCTCTGCTACAAAGGATTATCATCGCCCAAATTCTATCTCAGAGCTCTTTGTGAGGTTTGGTGTATAGAGACCAACACTTTTGTATCCGCCAGTGGTGAAATTGACATTTCTCTTTGGGACATTCGCGAGATAAGTGGACTTTCGATCGTAAGTCATTACTATGAGGAAGTAGTCTCAAGCCTTTCAGAGTTCACAGATCACTTTCCCAAGTCTTATATGTACCTCTTTAATGTCTTCGTACTGATTGCGTTAGTCATGAAGAATGGATTAATTTTTTGTTTAACGAGAATGGTTATGCTCAGAATCCTCTACAATACAAAAATTATAAGAATGCTATGAATCTAAATCCATTCAAGAGGTGTTATTAAAGAGTTTCAAAGGAAATACAGAGGCCCGTGGTTGTAGAAAATTCGAGAGATATTATCTATAGGGATCGAAGTCATTAGAGTGATTTGCCAATATCTTTGTTAGAAATAACAGCATATCTTTCCTTGTGGCTTTATCGTTTCGTTCTTCCATCTGGGGACGCGTGTATAAGAGTTGAGACTTTAAAGCATCTTCTAAAATGGCAGGTGAGTACACTATAGCCTAGTTCCTCCCATATTAGCGAGCATTTATAAAGGACTTACACGGATATCGAACCATCAGTCAAACCGAGACCTTAGCTCGATTTCACACTCATTTCCTGGACATTTTTTTTATGCTCATGTGGATAAGAGTTATCCTTGTCCTATAATCCGAAGATATGCTGGCACTTTAAATGCTTTCCAATTTTGGGAGAAAAATGTTGTTGATTGTTGGGACTTTATTCGTTGAATGAAGGATGATGACGACTTTTGTTGGAATCCATTTCCCTCATCGTCCCATCCTGTCCTATAATTCGGAGATATGCTGGCACACTAAATGCTTTCTAGTCTTGGGAGAAAAATGTTGTTGATTGTCGTGACCTTATCCGTGGAAGGATGGATGCGAACGACTTTTGCCGGAATCCATTTCCCTCATCGTCCCATCCCGATATAAGAGCGGATGACCGACCAAGGTCTATGGATACCTCAGAATTTATGATGAGTATTCGATTTGAATTTGTTTCTTAACATCGAGGAAACTCCCATTTCATTCTTGAGATATATAATCCTCACATTTTTGTGAGACAACTTGGCTTTAAATAGAAACTTCTCGGTTCACCAAGAAAGTTGGATATTGCTCCCAATGCAGGCGACATGTATCTCTTCTGGTTGTCTTTGACTCGAACGATAAGTTGATCTATATTTCATATTCCAGAGTACGTGAAGGACACACATCAAAACGTTGATGCAGAGTACCAAAGTTGGTGGAATAACCAAGTGTTGCCGATCCTGACCAAGATTCCAATGCATGTTATATCTTCTAGTGAGACCCGTGACTTTGTTCATAATCCGATTTCGAACAGGGTCATAATGAAAGGGTTAAGTCCTCCAAATATCATTCTTGAAGAGATTTCTTGAAAGAGGGAACCAGACCTTCGAAATGAAAGAGACATTAAGAAGATTAAAATTATAGTTCCCTCGACAAAGTTTGCTTCCACATCTGAACCTGCTGATAAGGTACCTGAAGTAGTTTTGATTCCAGACCACAGTTATTCTGGAGATCGAGCATCCCACACATCTGGAAAGACCTTAACTCTGGGAGATGAAAGTTCTGGAGATCATGTATATTATTATTATTATTATTATTATTATTATTATTATTATTATTATTATTATTATTATTATTTAACATACTACTTATATTTGATCTTGTGCAACAAACTTCAATTTCAGACATCTTTCCCAATTATATAAAATTAAAGGATCGACAAAGCCAATGATCCTTCAAGCTATTCTAAATCTTTCGAAAGGTGACGTCGGAGCTTCTTACATTAACATCAGTCTCCTGAATACACCATGAGATGACAAATTTTTAGATATGTCCCCTAGAACACGGAACGCGTGTATGTTCTCTCTTTTTTATTTGTTTATTTTTTTATATATCTCCATTTTTTTGTAGGTTTTCCAAGCATTCCTGAAGGTTTGAATTTCTCCATGAATCCAAACTCTTTACAAGTTCAGACAAGTGAGAATGATGGGAGAATCGACCTACTTCAAGGAATAGATGGTATTCATGATTTTCATGGCCCACCTTGCAAATACCCAAGCACTATTAATGGAGGTACTTCGGTGTTTAACGTAGATAATTTTCATGATGAAGATGAAGTAAATTATGAGACTATGAGAGCTAACATTTCAGAGCTCAATCAAAAAATCCTAGTTGCTCCATCTTCATTGGCTTTAGTTAACATTCCCTTTAGAGACAAACAATCATCGGACATCACCAATTTGTTCTTCCATGTATGGTCCCCCACCTAGGATAACTCAAGAGTCCCCTTACTTGAAGGCTACTCTACAAGATCCCCCACCTAGGATAACTCAAGAGTCCCCTTACTTGAAGGCTGCTCTACAAGAAGTCATGACTAATTATCTTCAGAAGTGTTATAGGGAAGTCTTGAAGCATGAATTCTCTAACATCTGATTATGGTGGGATGAAAATAATTTAATTTTTCAAAACGTGATTACCAGCTCATTCTGCGCAGATCCAGCACCTTTGATGAAACGCATGAACGTGTTTTGTAAAGAAGTTGACATTTATTTATCTGAAAGCAAGCAACACTTAGAGTGTCCAACCACCGAAGAAAAGGCTGAGCAGTTGAAACTTTTGAATATTTAGTTGGAAGTGGAGGATTCCATGTGTTCTTCATTGGAAGATAAAATTAGTCATCTAACTTTCGAGCTGGACAGACTCTGTGATGAACTTCAAAACTCATCAGGAACAAAAGAGTATGCTTTAAACTGTAAAGACCGCATCAGAAGAATTACAAACTAGAGATGTC
>CAIGRM010033781.1:0-12469 GCA_903798335.1 Fraxinus albicans | reverse complement strand
AGTAAATAAATCTGTAACTTAAAATTATAAATATGTGACCATTAATCACAAAATGTGACTATATTATATTTATTTAATAAATATTTTTAATTAATTAAATACATACCTGATTTTTGAATTTTTAAATTATTTACCTTATTTTTAAATTGAGGTAAAGAATACACCTTAAATATGAATTTTTCCCTTATTACTATTTCCCAATTTGTCGTAGAAGAATTTGGAAATTAGTTGAATACATTTTTAATTGAAAAGGCATGTTTAATGGATGACTAATTGTGGCTGAATATGCACCGTTAGATGAAATAATTGGCGCTGTTTTAGTAAATAAATCTGTAACTTAAAATTATAAATATGTGACCATTAATCAAAAAATGTGACTATATTATATTTATTTAATAAATATTTTTAATTAATTAAATACATACCTGATTTTTGAATTTTTAAACTATTTACCTTATTTTTAAATTGAGGTAAAGAATACACCTTAAATATGAATTTTTCCCTTATTATTATTTCCCAATTTGTCGTAGAAGAATTTGGAAATTAGTTGAATACACTTTTAATTGAAAAGGCATGTTTAATGGATGACTAATTGTGGCTGAATATGCACCTTTAGATGAAATAATTGGCGCTGTTTCATATAAATGCTGGTGGATGGCTTTAGGGTTTCATTCTTGGAAACCCAACATCTTTATCTCTCGTTTTTCATCTTTTCTGTATAATCTTAGAGTGTTTTTCTTTTGTACATACTGAGTGTTATTGTAATGGAGAAAAATTAGTCTCGTTGTGAGATTACTTTCTTGTGAAGATTTTGTAAGTTGTGAGGGATCTGAAAACTGTGTGTTCCTATAATCGAAACTTTGCCTATTTTTGGAAGTGCTAGTGGATTTGAGTTTAATCCTAACGGATGCTCAACGGGGGATTAAGCGTTAGATAGCGGTTGCGGAACCTCCGGGACCTTTGGCCGAAAAATCTGTGTTCTTTTATTTTTGTTTGTGTTTTGCTCCAAAACGTTGAGTTGTTAAGTTTCAAAATTTGGGATCAACGGAATTATATAATGGTTTACATAATTTTTTTATTTGGTTGAAGAAATTCTGACTCGATCATATCTTCCCACAATATGTGTATGTAAAACCATTACGTAAACTATTATAGACATATAACACAACTGTTCTCGAAAACCAACCGTTCCATTTACCATGGATACCTCCATTATATGTCTGTACATATTTTTCTCATTCCCAATTACAAAGATAAAGAAATCTCCCCCACCCCCGCCCCCACCCCCAGTGGAGAAATCTGTAATTCTTCTGTGTACTGAAATACAGGACTTTTTCCACCCCTAGAAACTCCTTTTACTTCCTCCTTTCCCCAGCGTTATTTATCTGAAAGTATTTTTAGTTTCTGCAATTCCTTTCAAGTTTCAATCCTCGAGGTGTCCTACAAGGAAAAGCCTATTCCTCCCCTTCTCTCTCTAGATAACCATGCAAATGATAAGGTACTCATTATATATTCACGGCTTAACCCTCTCTTCTTTGTAATTACTCTGATTTATATTCATCTTGATATGATCATGTTTTTCAGTTCAAATCAGATGATCAAAAGAACAGCTTCAACGATGCCTGATCTGTCATTACAGATCAGTCCACCCTGGATGTCGAATTCCCCGAGATCTACGGCTCGTTCTGCGAGCAGTGAAAGCGATCTAAGCCAAGAAAATGAGCTTTTTCACCCAGAAGGGAGTTCCAGAAATCCATATGTTGAGCCCAATTTGAGCCTAGGGTTTGACAGTGCAGGGTTTAGCCCTCTACAAAGAAAGTTTCATCATTACCAGCCGCAAACATATGGGCGTGATTTTAAGAGAAGTTGCAGAATGATGAATGGGATGATAAAAAGAAGTGTTAGGGCTCCCAGAATGAGATGGACTTCGACCCTTCATGCTCATTTCGTTCACGCAGTTCAGCTCCTTGGTGGCCATGAGAGTATGTATCATTTTTAAAGTGTAATCCTATGTTTGGCTCATTGTTTCTAGGGATTTATAAGTATTTGGATAAATAAAAAAAAAAAGACTTTTGTTCAAATTATTTTTAATCTACATATTTCGTATGACCTAGAAATGCAATCCACTTATTCACAGCTCATTTACCATGGTTTCTAAACACATTATCAGACTTACTTTTTAGACAAAATGGTTAAACATGTATGAATTCAAGTCTCACCATAGAATATTTATGAAGAATTGTGCATTTATTGGGCCGTTGATGAAAAAACCGTGACTTCTCACTAAAAGCTTAACATTTTATATGAGATGGATCAACTTCGTATCAGAGTGACAAAATTATATTTATGAGAACTTATGCATGTTCAAAAATTATATTCTCTCTCTAAAAATTTAAATTTTTTTATGAGAGATGGTTCAACAAGAATTTCTTGCACAAATTGTCATTCAATAGTAGATAATAGTATCTGGGTTTTTACTATGTGACAGCATTATCTCTGAATATTTTTCTGGGAAAATTAGTTCCAATATTGTCTTTATTTCTTGACAAATATTACAGGAGCAACACCCAAGTCAGTTCAAGAGTTGATGAATGTCAAAGACTTAACCCTAGCTCATGTGAAGAGTCACTTGCAGGTGGGGTACTGTTTTCAATCAATTTTCCTTGAATATAATCAAGAAAAAATAAGTTGTTCTGTTCATTAATTTTAACCATTTTTGCCCTGCTATTACTCGTGTGAAGTATGGCAAAGAGTACAAGAAGTGAGGACAAAAGAGCATCTAGAGAGTAATCTTAATAAAGAGGACTTCTTTTTTTAATCTTTTTCTTTATGTGGGTGTTCATGCAGATGTACAGAGCAGTGAAGAGCACTGACAAAAGAGAAGGTATATATATTTGGATTTTGCCTCTTTTGGGGTCCCATTTCTATTTGCCTTTCCATCATCCTCTTTGTTTGTGCTTGATAATGATGGTCGGGAGACAAACTTCTCTCAGTTGGTCTACTCTGTTTCCAAGTCTCAGATAACAATCATGCTATATTGACATTTTTGGAGAGTAATGCTATTCATCTTACTGTGGTTATAAATACAGTCTAGGTGACTCTAAATGATAGGTTAAATTTCACTTTTCATTTAACCTGTCATTTAGAGCCACCTAAACTGTATTTGTAACCTCACTGGGGATGAAGAACATTACTCATTTTTGAATGACATAACGTACACATGGTAGAAATTCCTTGGACTGTTTAAAAATCAATCAATAATGCTATCCAATTATTATTTTTATATATCTTCTTCTGTCAATAAAAATGTTAAAAACATTTGACAACAAAGCTTAATTCCTCAAATAAAACATAATTACGACCGACTTAGATAAGACACAATAATATAAGAGTATTTTCAAGAGACTCTTATATGAAGAGCATCTTATATATTGTAGAACGTATCTTTAAATTTAGGGAGTTAAAATTTGTATGCACTCTAACAAGTTCTCTATTTTGGCTTTATATTTTGCTTTTCTCAAGAAATATTTATTGATTTCTCTTCGTATTTTATTTCACATAATTTTTTATTATGTGAAATGGCCAATTTAAATGTGGTTTGAATGGTTTAACTAGAGTATTAAAATATGTGATTCATTAAATGTAATCATTGTATATTAAGAATAGAGAATGAGTCTGTCTATCTAAATTTGGAAAGTCAAAACTCACTTTCTATTTTAAAAAATTAAAATAGAGAGTTTCTTGGAGCTCATTTTTAAGTTTTGACTTTTTAAAATAAAAAGCATTTTTTATTTAGAGAGTCTTTTGAAGACGCTCTAACTAATATATTTTATCTCAACTGATCTAATTCATCTTTGATTTAATTAAAAATTAATTTTCAGTAAATTTTGATAAAAATTAATTAAATATATGTTTAAAAAATTTAATAAAACTTGGGAACCCTATAAAATGTGTGACTGAAAATAAGTTTTAAAAAATGAGTTTTAAAAAAAAGGAGCCGAACGTGGCCTAATTTCATCTAAACTATAAACCCCGATTTAAACCACATTTTCCAAAAATTCATTGTTGCTCGAACTCATTTTCAATCACATGTATTTTCAATAAAATAATTTTACACATAAACGCAAACTTTTTCCTAATTTTTAACTACATTTAAAAAAAAAAAAAAAAAACTATTACAAAACCCGTTTTCCCCAAAAATGGGACTCAAACACACCCTAAGATTGTATATGATAATTTAAAAAATTTGTCTTAGTCCATCTAATCTAAAGAATAATGTTATTTAATATTTGTAATGTTTAGTATCAATCTAGATAATGGTAGAGCAGTGAGGTCCATCTAAACTTGCCTAATGAGTTTAAATACATTTTAACTTCATTGAATCTTTACAAATGGACCTCTAAGTATTAAATATAAGTAGTGTTAAATAGCATTACTCTAATCGAAAACACATAGTTACCTTTGGCTGACGTGACAAATAGTGAATTTGTCTAAATTGATCTATCTAGATTTAGTTTATTTCTTTGTCTTAACTAAAATATATTAGTTACGACTCAATTACTAAAATTAAACAGGATAACTAATAAATTTTCTCATTTGTATTCGTTAAGAAGTGCGATAAGTGTGTCTTATGAAGCAAGGGCAATGGCTTCACGATTACAAATATTGCAGGTGAAGGGCAAGCAGAAATGGGACTGAAACGCAAGGCAAGGATTGAACATGAGGGAGGACTAATTGGTGAAAAGGATAAAAGTAGCAGCTGTTCTCACTCAATATTCCCATTACAACCACCAGCTTCATCATTACCTTCAACTATATTACAAAATGCTCAGAGGTGAGTGCATTCTGATGCTTCTCTCTCCATTTACTTTTCTTGCACATGCAATTTTTCCATCATTATCACTCTTTTGGTGTTGGACCATCTAATGCACTTCTAACACCAATTCTCCTTAGCCCCTCTTTGTCTATCATTATTTCAAAATCATTTTTTTACTTAAATTCATTTTCAACTATATATTTTCAGAATAAAATATTTTGTACGCAAACTCAATTTTTTTAAAAATTTTTAACCACATATTCTCCAAAAATTTAATATTCAAAAACTCATTTTCATTGAATAATGATAGACAAGCAAGGACTTAATTTTGGAAGTCCAAAGTTATATCACTAGATATCAATTTACGTTACTGATATATAAAATCACACATCGAACAAATATGAAAATAATAATTAACACATAAAAATTTTGATTATTATTTTTAATATGGTTAACCTTTTAAGATAAAATTTCAAAATTTAATGTGACGGAACTAATCTTATATCTACTGTGGGCAAGAAATATAATGTCCACAGCTGATGGGACAACACCGATTGACATTATATCAGAGATAAGTTCTCTTCAATAAGATATCAAAATTTAACAAATTCAAACAAATAATTTGGTCCATTTAAAGTTGATTTGAAAGTCTAAAGTCAATTTAACAAATCTCAACAATGTTGTAATAAAGGTTGTCCACTTGCTGCGCGTGCCCCGAAGTGTTAGGGGTCCTATGTCAATAGTTGAGAGAGTATTCAATGTTCCATTTTATTAGTTGTTGACTCGTTAAATTCAACCAGTAGCCGAGAATAGAGATGTCAAAATGGCTTGTGTACGTAGTGCCCCGATACACAAACTGTTCAACGACAAGTGAGTGTCATGTCGACTTGTTATTGCAACTTAGTGTCGGGTTCGAATGCAGGGAGCATGATTATAAAAATAAAAAATAAAAAACAATTGCAGAAAATCGACTTTCAAGCTATGAAGTCGAAATAATTTTTGGAGTGCTTTTAATAATCTAATTTTCCAGGTTCTTGCAAAAATGCAAGTGAATTTTAGAGTTCTTTATTTTCTTTAACTCTCAGTCTTCTAGACTGGTTAAGCTCCATTAGTTTATTTCATTTTCTTGGCTTTGTACATCCCCATCTTATCTTTATATATATATATAAACTCCACCTTCAAAATTTTGTTTACAAAAAAGTCTATATTTTCTACTGCAGCAAGGTTTCATGGGCATCATCATCTCCCGAAGAATATGTATGGAACCCCTCGAGTCAAGAAAATGCCTCGACATTTTCTCGTCACGTATTAAATGTTGTAAAGGTATAACTCTTTTTATTTATTTGGGTATTATGAATCTATTTTCGTCATTTCGTTTAATTTACGTTAAGTATGCTGAATTCACAAATTATTTTCTTGAAAGGTGGATGAACTTGAGGAAGCCCGCGACATGTCAGAAAAGAATAAGCTAGATAGTTCAAGTAGATCATCATCTTCTTCTTGTGATTGTTTGCTTAATCTTGAGTTTACATTATGAAGCTCAAGCTGGCAAATGGACCACTCTAAATCCTCCATTCTCAAGTGTGACATTTATAACATTTATGGGTCTGTACGGTGGCAGGATACTATTCTACCACTAGAATTGAAACAAAAACGTTACGCAAAAAATTAATTGAAAATTTTAGTAGTTGACATTATAAGATTGAAACTAGACTACAATTGTTCACTATAACTAAAGAAAATAGTTATACGAGTTAATCAAAGAACCGAGTTATGGAATTGTGCCATGAAGAGGAGGAAGAATCCTTGCACCAAGTTGTCCGCTTTAAACTCGAGGAAAGGAATCCAACCCTTGCACTAGATTGATGTGCTTTTTGTCTCCGAATTAATCTATGTTATGGTATGAAAAATGTCTTATGTTATTCCCCTTATTTGACCCAGGTTTATTTTTTCAATCATGCTTGGTGTGTACATCATGGTGTACATTATTGTTTACACTTTGTCACGTGACACTATCTGAACATTTTTTTCTTAAAAAAATAGTTTTTTCACCCAATTATTTGTTGACAACAACACAAATATAAATAATAGTGTAAAAATTTAATGTTCAAATTGCATAATCCTTACTTTTTGCATAGCCCTCGATAAACTTTTGAAAATCATACCCTCAAATTCCATCTTCATCAAGGTGCGACCTCAGTGCATTCCGAGGTCGAGAACTTCAACTCTTTTGTATTTGCACAACTTGTCCCTCAACGACTTATTCCTAGTCAATCTGGTCCTTCAACTTTTGACTTTATTCATTTAAGTTATTGAACTTCTAATATCGTCAAAATTTGTCCTCCAACTTTCCAATATGACCAATTAGGTCCCTCACCTTTTTCAAGTTTCCATTTTCGTCCCCCAAAAGTGGTGAAACATTCCAATTAGCTTCCAATTTTGTACAATTGAGTCCTCGAACTTCTTGACAATCGTTCAATTCTATCATTCTGTCCAAACTAAGTTCCAAATCACTTCCTTTTGTTTAATTCAACTCCAAGTTGGGGATTCAACCTGCAAAAGTTATATACAACATAAAGTCGGTAAAAATTCGTCCAGTTAACCAGTTTCTAAGTAAATTTGCAAATTATTAATCTCTCTCATGTATAAGTCAACGTCTACAATTTGGAAAAAAAAAAAACAAAAATTGTGTTTTCATTCTCGATCAATTTATTTGGATCAAACTCCCTTTCTCCAAAAAAGAATTTTTCATGGGAAAATAAAAGGAAAACATGTATTGAAGATTTCAATATAAAAAATCAGGTCATTAAAATTTTTATTCAAAATTAGACGTTAAATATAATTTTATTATGAAAAATATAGTCTTACTAGGTGTGAGCAACGTGCAATGCACGTTTGCTTAGTTTATATTTAATAGTTTTGTTTAAGAATTAATTTATTATAAATAAAGATTTAATTTTTTTTGTTAATTAAATAATGAATGATGTAATGTTTATGTAATTGATAAATAATTAGATGTGATATATTAAAAAAAAGAGCATTATAAACATCTTCAAGTTTAATACTGGTTACATCACTGGGGACTAAAATCGTAACATCTTCCTCACGCCACCTTTCATCTCTAAGAACCTACATCATAATAGCTATTATTTATCAGATAAAAACAAACCAGGCAAACCATTCATGGTAACTCCAACATAATATAATATCAATTTAACCTTAGCTTTTGGAGCAAGACGAGCCATGAGAGCTGATGCTGCGTTGCCAGCATTGTTCTCCTTAAGGAAAAAGAATGCAGTTTCTTAAACAAAAAATCTCAAGGTATTCACCAAGCAATGGATAATGGAAATTTGCATCCTTAATGCAATTCAAACTGCTGCTATTGGACAAAAAAGGTGTGTACATTGCATCCATCTCAAAATCAAATAAAGGATCTTGGAGACCGTAAAACTAAAAAGAATGTTACCTTAGCATCATATGATAGTCATCGTGTTTCCAGGCAATAATTCTTCCAGAATAAGTGCTTGACGCAAGGCATCCCATTAAGATCAAAATCATCCATAAGCCCAGCTAAGAGCTCATCTTCACCACCAGGAAGAAAGCTTCCTATTGGAGTTGGTCCAATATCTTCAAGTGAGTCCTTATGTTCATCTTCTAAATATGTTTTCTTTATTCTAGAGAGGCCATCATCAACTGATTGACCACTTTGATCAGAGTCGTCAAGATTTACTGCACGTGAAAGGAAAGAAGTCTAAGAAATCATTTTGGAGTAACCAGAAAACACATCTATTTGGAAAGAAACTCCTTGCTCATGCTTACACTTCTCATGAGAAAGGACATGCAATGAGCTAGAAAAGAAGCTAGCATCACTTGATGTATAATGTGTAACAGTTCCAAGAGGGATTCATGCACTTTTCTCTTTTCCAGGGATGTTAGCAAATGAAATTTTAGATGGACCTACAAAAAAGGGTAAAATAATCAAGTTATAGGGGAATATAATTCTCAAAAGTGCATATGACAATGTGCTTTGACGTATTAATCATCAAATATTTGATAATTCATAAGTTGTGAAGAAAAGAGTAACCTTCAAAATTTCCTGTAATGGAATTACCCAAAGGTTGCTCCATTGAATCACTCCCTGAAGAGCAACGCGAGTAAGGAAGCACATCGATACATTTTTGAATTAATGTTCGCAAGTCCATCAATAGATTCCATAAATTATTTGGCAAAAAGGAAATGCTTAGAAACATCTGTAAAGAGCAAACTAATTGATCTCCTTTGAAAAACTACTTAAACAAAAATGTATCTTAAACAACAAAGATAAATTATCTGATTATCCCGCGATCAAAGAGGAGGATGAGAAAATCTAAAATGCCATCGAGAGTTCAAAAGCTTGAATAAACCACGGAAAACAACAAATGAAACACAGTAGTAAGAAATTATCCAAGTTCAATTTTTAAAGGGAAAAATTATCATTCTGGTAAAAAAATCATTACATAAAAACCGTTCCATAAAATAGAAAAAGTTGTGTTTATTTGTCAGCCATTTCACTGTCACATAAATGCTTATAGCATTTCTCCATTCTGTCCAACCTACTTTAGTCTTAGATGAAAAGAAAGACACTTAAATAGCTATCTTTATTTAGATCTGTTCTGCATGAGGAGTGTCCATCAGAGGGGCCCCTGGTAAACACAAATAAGCTAGATCACTAACTATACATCAATTAACATATATATTTATAATCTGAATAAAATGAACCATGGGAAAGAATGTCAAAGATTTTGCCTTTTTGCCCTAGTATAAGATCAAACAATTGAATAGGATAACGACACAAGATTCTAATCAGGATGCATTACAGAAAACAAGGATAAAGTAATGGGAAAGGAAAACCTTAGTATATTTTGTAAGCCGGATTCTAAGATGACTCAAGTCAGCATCTTTGAATACGATCGTTGAAATCATTGAAAGAGGTCTCGTCAAACTTAGGATGGAACGAAGGCCTTTATCAGCAAACTTAGAAAAGAAACAGGATTTTCTTTTACCTACAGCATAGAAATGTTTCTATGGAAAGTTATAGACAGGTTCACATCAATAAATTATTACAGAAGGGCTTTAAGTAAATATCGGAAGAGAGCACACCAGCAACAAACCTCAAGGGCAAAAGTGATGTTCGTATCTGTTCAAGAAACCATGAAAATGTTAGAAAGAAAGAAATATGGAAGGTTTTCAACCTAAGNAGAAACCATGAAAATGTTAGAAAGAAAGAAATATGGAAGGTTTTCAACCTAAGACAAATAATTTAATGCTGCTCTTGTGAATTTTTAGCCTGCTGTATCTACCTCTGTGAGGTGTTGTCTAACCAAGCTATGACTATCAAATGTCAACTGGGCATACAAATAGGCATATGTATACACAACACTCAATTACCTACTTCTATGATATCATCAGTATCTACAGACTACAAATATTGTAAGAATAAAACAATTTCTGCTGTTTGCATTGATGTCCTTTGATCCCGAGGTCAAAAACCAAAAAGATACAACTCACTAAATATGGAAGGTTTTCAACCTAAGGCAAATAATTTAATGCTGCTCTTGTGAATTTTTAGCCTGCTGTATCTACCTCTGTGAGGTGTTGTCTAACCAAACAATGACTATCAAATGTCAACTGGGCATACAAATAGGCATATGTATACACAACACTCAATTACCTACTTCTATGATATCATCAGTATCTACAGACTACAAATATTGTAAGAATAAAACAATTTCTGCTATTTGCATTGATGTCCTTTGATCGCGAGGTCAAAAACCAAAAAGATACAATTCACCGTACATCATTAGTTCTGTCAAAGATTAATGGTCAGAAAGAAGTTACTCACAAAAATGTAGGAGTAGGCTGCATCTTTTGTGATTATTATTCTCAAAGATCTTTGCAACATATCTCCCAATCAACTAATTAATTTACCTAAGGGAATAACTAAACTGTAATGTTCAACTTATAAACCATTCACGTAGAAACAAATCCAAGTTAAATTTCCACACCTGAAAGGCACCAAGTATAATTGTGAAAAGTCAGCAAGACATTTAACAAGGTACCAACCATAATAAAACCAGAGCAGTACAGTTAACTTTTATGATTATGTTCACACAGTAATATTTAGGACAAGTCATTAACTTACCAACTATCATGACAACATTAAACCTAAATTACACAATGAAACTAATTTGTCAACAAAAAGAAAAACATAACTTTAGTTTTTGAATTACAAATTGAAAACCAATTCATCTAATAATGGAGTCATGCCGGGTGAGAAGTGCAGCTGCATCTTCCTCCTTCTCCACCGTCCTCCGCCGCTATCTCCTTCATCCCGATCTCCCTCCTCCTATGGTTGTTGTGCGATACCATAAAAGTATAATTCCTTGAAATAAAAGAAAAGACTGCGCATTCAAATTTGCTCACACTGAACTCCAGTATATTTCAAAACAGGAAAAAGAGCAATTTCCAATAATCCAACAAATTTACAACAATTCCTGACTACATAACCCATGACAAGCAAAACCATTCGAGGGATTCTTTTCGAATTCTAAATTCAATTTGGTACCCTTTACAATCTTGCTTGGATGTAGTTCTTCTTTTTGTTTCCCATCCCACTTGGTTCTTTCTGTTTTCTTCAAGGTTCCGTAGAGTACCAGAATCGAATCAGAAGTTCAGAAAAATTTCTCTATAAAAACAAATTAATCCTAACCTCTCTAAGAAACAGCACAATCCTGAAACCCATAATAATGAAGTATGTATAACAACATGAAATGCACAAACAGTTATAAAAAATTGAGGTAAATTCTAGCCAATTACCAAATGAGGAGCACTTGTTCTTCATCAAATCGCCCCCTCTTCCATTGCCATTGCCACCGGTCGATGTCGTTATACTTCTCATGCCGGGTGAGAAGTGCAGCTGCATCTTCCTCCTTCTCCACCGTCCTCCGCCGCTATCTCCTTCATCCCGATCTCCCTCCTCCTCAATTCACAATAATTATTCTTATCGCTAATACCAATTCGAGTAAAACCAATCTTCTTCTTTGAGAAAAGTCTTCCGGAATAAATCTTGAAATTTGATGCTGCGGTCATCACCATCAGATCCGCCACCGCTTTAAAACAACAATTTCCGTTAGTTTTTCCGTTAAACCAACAAATTCCGTTAGATATGCACTTTTTATATAGAAGAGATATATATAGGCGCGCGGGGTAACTTAGTAAATAATCCCATAATTTAAGGATAATTATCATTACTATTTCAATTACAAAATTTGGAGAGAGAATATCTTCTTCATTCTTACTAACTGATTTCAATTACAAAATTTTGGGAGATATCTTCTTCATTTTTCAAGCTTATGCGTCCTAGAAAATCCTCATCTCCACAAAATTTCCAACCATTCCCGCACCAAGAATGGCATTTATGAGTCTACGACAGTGACGGATCCAGGATATCAAGTCAGTTAGGACGGTTGTTGATAACCGTAATAATAAGATTTTTTATTAATATTTAATTAAATAATGTTAAAAAATTTTAAATCAATATATAAATGCATTAAAACGTAAAAAAACTCATATACATTTGAAAATATAATCAAATACAACCTAAAATAATAATAA
>CAIGRM010033778.1:0-18359 GCA_903798335.1 Fraxinus albicans | reverse complement strand
TGATGCAGGCCCATCTTGAAATTTTAAGTATCTTGTGCACAATTTAAAATATAACCCATCTTTTAATTAAATAAGAAACATAAAGAAAATATTTGATAAAACTCTATTTAATACTTACAAAAGTAATACATACAAAATATAACAATTCAATATGTATTTTTATTATTTATTTTTGCCATATGATGAAAGAAAAAGTACAAGTAAAACATTACCTTCTTAATATCATCCTCAAAAGACTATTTTTAAAGAGTATTACACCGCATGCATTGTTGAAATTATCTAATTATAATTTAAAATTTTGCATTTCAGTTCGGGAATTAACTTCTTTTTTTGTTGGCTGAATTGCATGGTTGAACAGCTGATGGGGTCTTTTGAAACAATACCTTTTAGCGGAAGCAATATGAGTGCGATGAACATGGATAATTCGTCAAACGGAGAGTATGGGCATCTCATTAAACGATCTTGCTCTTCACAAAATCCTAACTAATTGAACTTTAAAAAAAATAAAAAAATTCTTTGACTGTATGTGTCAAGTTTTCAAAATGGTAACTAATGTAAAGTCTTTCACAACTGTTACATTTAGATGTGTTATATATGTAGTATGTTACTAATACAATATCTTTGACTGTATGTGTCATGTTTTCAAAATGGTCTGGTGGTGAAGTGTTACTTTGCAAAGCAAAGACTTGTGTGGGAAGTTCTCGAAGGTGGACTGATATTATAGCTCTGAAGGCAAATTATGGTGATAATGGCCCTGGCACATTAACTATATTGGTAATTGTTATATCTTTTTTCATTCTATGGATAAAATATATTCCAGGTGCCATTTATAGGTGGCTTCTTATTTTACTTAATTAATAAAAGTGTTACTTTTAATCTTGCTCTGCTCAGGTACAATAGTTGGCTAGGCCACCCATTTCTTCAAAGAGAACAATCCACAACCCAGAAGCCATACTATTTGGAAGCAAATTTCTGACTTCACTGCTGGGCAAGCTAGCATATATAGGTAAGCAGTTAAATAGTGTTGTCTTTTCGATCAATTGAAATTTCATGTTAAAACCATTGGGTTTGGACTATAATCCCTATGATTACTTACATTGAATTATTTTGAGATCCCAAAAACTTTGGTCCTAGTCTTGAGTGATCCAACCTTTGATGTTGTTTGAACAGGAAGCATTTTCTACAATGCCCTCCAGATGTGTTAAATAAGCACTATGAAAAGTTGATCCAGTGTGATAAGCGTCTTTATATTTTGAGCCAACAACTCGAGATAGTTATAGACTCACCATATTTTGATACATGTGCTTCTATTAACCCAGAAGAATGCAGAGGTCGTGAATTTGATCAAGTGTCTGTTGCTCAAGGATATTCTCCCTCTAGCTTCCAGGATGTAAAATTGGTAGCTATCACACAATCATCTCCTTCAACTTTCAGACAAAATCCTAATCGTGTGACTGTTGAAAACATATCTACTGAAACCTTGTCCTCCAGCTCAGGTACAATATTGTTCGTCTTTATTGTGAATACAAAATCTCCAGTGTATCTGATTTTGGAGTAATTACTATTAAAAAAAAATCTAAGCACACATTGATTACCCATTTATTTATCAGCTCTTGTCTCCATATTTGATCTTGCAAAATTATTTAGCTGTAGTTGTAATTTTGAATTCATTTTCAACCATCGTCTAATGTTACTAGTGATGGATACGAGTGCAATTGAATGTAATGGAAGTCGTGAAGGGCATGTCTATTTGGAGCAAAGAACAACTCAAGGTGCCAGATCTCCTTCCATCTGTGATGGGTGATCTAGAAAACAACATTGGAAGCTGTGTATCTGAACAAGTAACTTCTGGATGTTTACCTGCAGACAGACACCAGAATTTTGGGAGGTAATGGAAAACATTAAACGATATTTACTTGGTGACACACAAATTATGACCGTTTTGGATGAGAAATCTCTATTGAAAAAGGTCGATTCTCTCTCCTTCCTCCTGCAAGATCCTGCAACAAGTTCCAGTGCGAAACTTGAAAAAGGAAATTACGATGAAGGTGCTAATTGTGGAATAAATGTTGCGCCCAATCTTTCAAATGACCCGCTGATGAGTGAAAAGACAAGTAACGATATATTTGTCTCTCAAGAAAACTATAGGTCTGGTTTTGGTTGCACGCCGATGGCACCTTCCATGTCAAGGATAGACTCATTCGCAGATTTTTAGGTTCACCTTCTGTGCATTGCCTCTCTTTCAGAATTTAATTGATATCTCCCGAGCTAGATAAATGTCCCTTTTACTATTGCTTAGTATAGAATAGCAGCTGATATGATTTAAGCTCTAGATATTATGAATATATATTTTTAATATTATTGGGATTCTGAAATTGGTTTGATGAAGGATCCTGATAATATTTTCTTGCAAGAAAGTTTCTCATCCATTCTTGTATTAGTATGTTTCAAGCTGAAGTCTCTTTTGTAATATTTGATCTTATGAAATTTTCTGCAGCTATGTTTTGTAGTATATTTTCAATTTGTACCTAATTTTCTATATATCTACATACTTATCTGTGTTTGTTAGATATAAAATTAACTTTGAAAAGGTTGTTTGGCAAATAAGTGACTACAAAATGAATGCGGCTAAAAAGTAGGATTTCTACTTTCTTTGCTGCATCTAATTTCATTATTTAAAAGTGAATAGAAATAACAGATTAATGACTCGATGTAAGAAACAAAAATTAAAATATTGAAATTCTTGTCCGACTCGACAACGTTGCACGTAGATTACCACATATTACTTATAGCTAAGCCTTCATGCAAACTCTATTAAAATGTCCCAAATGCTAGAAATGTTGTTTATATGACAAGAATTTCAAAGTTTTTTTCTTGGTGACATCATCATTTCTCTTACTATAGACAAACCTAGGGCATGTTTGGTGCACATTAAAATGAGAGAATGCATTTTTTTGAAGTGATGTAATGGGGAATATGTGATTGAAAATTAAAGAAAAGTTATTGATGTGCTGAAAAATATTATTTTATTGAAAAATGTGTGGTTGAAAATGAGTAGAATAATGGGAATGAAAATGAGTAATGTGGGTCAAACAGGGGCTAATATTAAAATTGAAACCAAGTGCAAGTTGAGTGCAGTACTTAGACTTGTATTTCTATCTTAAACTGTCAACATCATTAACAAGTAGTTCAAATTTTTATACATTGATTTATATTTCATCTTTATTTGATATCAATTTTATATCATAACTTGCACATTGGGTGGAAAATATCCTCACTTTTAGCAAATCTAATTGTAGGAATGTCCAAAGGTTCCATAAATACGTGGTTAAAAGTAGATAAAGTTGTGAATCAATAAATTATCGATTTGGTATAGCTAAAAAAGTTTAAAATCTAAGTCAAAATTAACAATTAAATTTAAAAATACATTTCATGACATCTACAACTTTTCGACTATATATTTCATCCATTTTTATCAAAATCTACTAAAAAATTGATTTTAACAAAATTAAAGAGAAAATGTGTGATTAAAAATAAATTTGTACTAAATTATAATATAAATAACATGGCTGGAATTACCTTAACTATAATTAGTTTCATTTTGTACATAAGATTTGTGTTGTGTGACTTATGTCATTTCATTTGACAACCATTTGCTGCTTCTACTAGCACACACAACACATGTTAATTGAGCCCCGATTTGATGACTTGGAACATAAGCAAATAGAAGTCAAGACAACATTCTTGCATGGAGAACTTGAGAATGATATTTACATGCAATAACCAGAGAGTTTCATAGTTAGTGGAAAAGAGAACTATGTGTGCTTGTTGAAGAAGTCGTTGTGTAGACTGAAGCAGTCACCAAAGTACTAGTATAAGAGATTTGATTTATTCATGACTACTCATTATTTCATTAGAAGCAATTATGATAATTCTGTGTACTTCAAAAAGTGTGATTATGGGTTAGTTACATATCTACTATTGTATGGTGATGATATGCTAATAGCAGTCAAAGATAAAATAGTGGTCAAAAAGGTAAAAGCTCAGCTTAGTAAAGAGTTTGAGATGAAAGATTTGGGTGCAGTAAGGAAGATTCTTGTTATGGATATGTTCAGGGATAGGAAAGTTGATAGATTATATTTGAGTCAGAAGAGATGTATTGATAATGTACTTTACAGGTTCAATATACAGAATGCAAGGGCTGTTAATACTCATTTGGCTGCCCACTATAAATTATCATCCGACTTGTGTCCACGGTCAAATGAAGACATTGATTACACGTCTACGATTTTTTATTCAAGTGCAGTATGATCGCTTATATATGCTATGGTTTCTACATGCCCAGATTTGGCACATACAATCAGTGTAGTTGGCAGATACACGAAAAATTCAGGCAAGGAATATAAGAAAATAGTGCAGTGGATATTCAAGTACATGAGGAGCTCTACTAAGCTTGCTTACATTTTGATAGAAATACAGATGAAGTCATCAGGTATGGGGATTTAGATTATGCAGGGGATCTTGATAAGAAGAGCTCACTCACAGAGAATGTATTTACTCTTGGAGGCTGCTCTATTAGTTGGAAAGCTACTTTATAAAATGTAGTAGCACTATCAACAGCAGAGGTCGAGTACATGGCTATTTCAATTAGAGGCATGTAAGGCAACTATGTGGTTGAGGGTTTCGATTGGGGAAATTAGCGAAGACTTTTACAGTTTGTTGAAATAGTAAGAGTGATATCTTTTGTACAAAGGATCAAATGTTTCACAAGAGGACAAAGAACATTGATGTGAGGTATCATTTTGTGCATGAAGTAACTACTCGTGGTGATATTGTAGTGAGCAATGTTCATACCAAGGAGAATCCCACTAATATGATGACAAAATCACTTCCAATTGCTAAGTTGAAACATTGATTTGTCATTGGAAATTGTGTTGAAGAGGTAAAGTAGTTGTTTGGTGATTTGTAGAAGAGCGTTGTTTAATTCCTTGCATTGAAATTTGGTTTAAGGTAGAGAATTGTTGAAGTATAACCCAAATTTTATTGGGCATTGGTATTTTAGTTGAAGACGACTTGAAGAGGTCAAATTACGGAACACAAAGAAAAACTCGGTGCATATCCATTCGCCATCCGCCTGTCTCCCGCTAAAAATAGGAGCATTAGTGCTCACTAGCACCATGTGGCTGCTCCACCGCTCGATTGGCTCTTGCTTGGCACTGGAGCGACAATTCTTCAGGACAAGGCCCATTTTTCATTTTAATAGGTTTTCAACACTCCAATCCTCCTAAAACTCTATGTCTATTGTTTCCACGACTTGTAAACATAACATAATATTCATAGAGCCTTGAGAGAGTTTTAGATCTTGATTGAGAGCATTGAGATCTTGTGTAAAGAACTTTCATTAATGATTATAGTGAAACACTTATCTTCTGCCCATGATTTTTTTCACCTTGGGTTTCCACGTAAAATGTTGGTGTTCTTGTGTTTGTTTATTTTTATTTCATCTTGCCAATTATCTTGTTGATTTCATAACAGACCCATATGCTCAGCAACAGCTGGATAGAGTCTGGGAGCTTCTAGGGCAGATTTTCAATGTGAGCTTTGAAGGATAAAGCAACCCTTATTTAGTGATCTTTCTAAATATGTCCATCGTTGAATTTCGAAATCATTAATTTCCCAGATAAATGATTCTTATTACTTCTTATTTTTAGTGTCTTCTAACTTGATTGTTCGAAAATTAAGCTTATTCTTTGCCTCAAAGATTTTCTTTTATTTGTAAATAGATTATTTTACTTTTAGTACTCTTGCTATTGGCTATAATATTTTAGTTCTATGATTGCCTATTTTGACATAAAGAGGTAAGAGTTATGCGACCTTAGTGTAATAAGATTAGAAAATGGGTGTAGATTAAAACTAGCACGATGTGCTATAGTTCTTTGAATATAGGATTGATCTCCTACGAATATAGAATTGAGCTCCTACTTCATTTAGGCAAGATAAAAACTTTACATTTTTGATGTAGTAGAGAGACTGTAAGTATGGTTCTCTAAATGTATGATTGTTTCATGGAACCGTAAGTAGGGTTCTCTTGCCTGGAAAATTTTCATCATACTCACTGTGGACCGGAGATCAAATCAGTATTTGGAGATAGTAGCTTTGAATTTTTCAATAATAAATCAAACGAGATTAAGGAGTGATGAAAACTAATTCATGTAGGGAACTCACATTCATTGGGAATAATGCTCAGTTTGTGATTTTTTGCTCTTTACTTGCACTATTGTACATGTATAATTACTACAGTCTTAATTTGATTACGGCAAAATGTAGATATGGTTTAGCTTTTATATTTGGCTTCTATTTTCTAAAACACATTTTTTTTCCAAAAATAATTAACCACACATTTTCGTATCCACAACTTTTCAATCCTACATTTAATTAACTTTTATTAAAATTTATTAAAATATGTTTTTTTTAGCTAAACCAAATAAGGGCATTTACGCTATTCCAATGAATGAACATCATTGATCAAGGCCTTTGCTACATTACATAAATCAAGATTTTTAAAATTTACTGGAAAAGCATGATCAAATCAAAGTTTAATGCATGTATGAATATCAACACTAATAGAATTTGTATTTAAAAAAATAATAATAAGATTTTAGTGTGAATTTCATTAAAAAAAAAAAACAAGTTAATAGGTTTTATCCCTAAACATCCAAATGATTCCATTTTTGCCATGCAAAATAGAGATTGCAGTTCAAAATTCTGTAGTTGGACTTTGGGTTCAGACAGCCGGTCCGCCTATGGTGTGCACCAGTCGTCTCGCCCCTTCTACCGACGATAAGCTCCTGGCCTTAATTGGCGGGGTCGTGACCCCGACAGTGTTACTTTGAAGAAATTAGAATGCTCCAAGCATATATACGCTCTGGATACATTAGCATAGACTTGAAAGTGTCTGAAAATGTGCATATGGCCTGCACACGTTGCTCCATTCGTGTGACTAGCGTGCCTGAAATTGTGTTTACGTCTTTGCCACGACCTGCACACGGTGTTGCCTTCGTGTGCTTGAAGTGACTGAAATTGTGCACGTGTCCCTGTCACGGCCTGTAGGACGAGACGGCCGGTGCACACCATAGGCGGACCAGCTGATCGAACCCAAAGTCCAATGGATCCTCGTTAAGGGCTTTAGATTGTACTCATTCCAATTACCAGACTCTGAGAGCTACAATGATTATTGTAAGAATCTATTGATTTGTTATCATAAACACTGTAGAACCCCGAATTTTTTGTTGTGTTACATATAATTTATTTGACAATTAATAGTCGTCAATTTGTTATGCTTAATAGTTAATTTGCATCATTTTGTCATTACCTAAAGCAATGGTTATATTATGTCATAAGGATGTAAATGTCATTTTATTGGTCTAGAACGATATTAGTATCCTGGACATGTATGATATTTAAATTTGAAAGTTTTAAAAACTTGAAAATATGTAAACTTTAATTCAATTCAACTACCTAGATAAATAAAACAAAGCAACTACAAAACATCATCAAACATCAAACAAATTAACAAATAACAATCTAAGGCTCGAAGTCCAATGCCAACAACTTTGCAGCCAAATTTTTCTGCCACATCGGTACACAATCTAAGCGAATTGTATTTACATCAATCTTCGCTTGCATAAATTTTATGTACTTCAAAGTGAATATCCCGTAGTCAGATCTACAAAATCGCTGTACAGTTTCGTTAATTCTCAACTTTAAATAATACAATACTTAACAAATATAATATTAGTCAACCTTACCCATTTCTTTGTCGAGGAACATCTTCCACCTTCACAAATTTGAACTTCTCCGTGATATATTTGTCGTCACTAGTGACATGCAATTTTATCAGTGAAGAAATAACCTCTTGTAGGTGAAGAATATTTAGCCGTATATAGTGTAGAATTAGGAATGAATGTTCCATGCATTACTTTAACAAGTAGTCTTGTAATTGTGCCACACAAGCATTGAATTCCATTCCACGGTAATTAATATAGAGATAGAGTAGGATTATACTAAACATTGCCCTTATGAAAACCGTTCTCATATAGTATATATGAAATAAGTTCATAAATTCTCTGAATTTATGAAGTGCCAAATATGTCACATGAATTCGTTTTTAGAGTAGGTCACATGAATTTGTTTTTACCATCGCACTCAATTCATTGCTAGGTTTCAAAAAGATTTTAAACATTTAGATACTTTACAACTACTCCATTTTGAGTTGTTTGCATGAAAACTATCTAAAGAAAATATAAATCAACTATATCTTTGACAATTACTATCTTTGGATTCAGTTATAGAATTTTATTTCGTCACCTAATTTAATTATCTAAGGTAAAATTCACAATGAGTTACCTAGATGCACTTTTGTTGAGTGATTTTCCAAGTCTTAATTTGAACTCCTAGCTGCCATTACCTGTATGAACAAGGAGTTAAAAACTTGTTTATTTCCAGAAAGAAATAATCATTTGAGCATAGAAGTCACTTGACAAGACTAACCCGAAGAACAAAATTCTTATAGATTATTTCAAAATCCATTATTCCTCGTGTTGCTGGTCACATCTTAAAAGACAGCCAATATAAGAAAACGCAGGTCTTAGAAAATTGGTCTAAACATCATCGTGTATGATACATATAGTGCAGTTAAAACCTTACTTATAATATTGTCTAGTCATCCTCAATGTTGCTTATTGAACATGCTTTGAGACCCTTAAAAATAATATTTACTGTACAAAAAGGAAAAGTTTAAAGGTGTCTACTAAATGAATCCTTCTCCAATTCTCAATTATGTTCATAGCTAACTATTGAAAGATCTAAACAAAACACGAGGCATCCAATGACATCAAAGGGAAAAGCAAAATTGTGGCAGCTTCTTGTGCCCTTTTATAGTTACTGAATATGTTTTATTAAATTTTAATAACTCGTTTTTATCTGGCTATTCAAACGTACTAATTATAAAGATTAGGATAATTAATTCCCATAATCACTACGAATTTTTTAAACATAAATAAATCATTTAAATTTATTATCATTAAATCTCACACTTCAGATTATAGATTAAAGCTAACTAATAAATATTTTAAAAAAAACAAAAATGCAGTAAGCAAAAACACCAAAAATTCAAATTGAAATAGAATATTATAAATGAATTCAAATAATCAGAAAAAACTAGGAAATAAATCGAGGCATTAAGACTTATCTATGCGTTGGCAGAACTAGTAGCAATCATTAGGGCAATAATGGTTGGGGACAGTAAAATCTACGAACTTTAGGGCCTCGATTTTCTCGTAAAAATCCATCAACTTCGCCTCATCATCTTCCATGACTACGGAAGTGTCTGTAGAATCTCTGTTTTTCAATAATGACAATAATAATAGATATGAATCCAGAAATTTTGTCATTTTAATTATTTGATTTTGAGTTTTTTTGGATATCAATGAAAAATAGGGTACAAAGTGAGTAAGAATGGAGCATTTGTTTGTTGAAGAGGAGTAGAGCTAGAGAAGAGGGCTTTTTAATTTGGGGATAAATGATTTTTGACGTGAATAAATCTCCAATTCTTTATTCAATTTGGTTTTACAAGAGAAAGGTAAAGTAGTCTTTTTACACTTTTAAATAATTTTATTTTATTTTATTTTTTATTACTTAGTCAAAGGCCTATTGGACAAGAAGAGATTGATGGATGGCCATTTGAACTCATTTCCCTTTCTTTCTGAACATTTGGCATGTACGCAACAATTAAGGGTACATAATTTTTTTTAAAAGTATTTCTACGTAATTTAACATCATGTTAAACTTAACTCACACTTCAAAAGTTCCCATTATAGTGATGCATGCCTATCTTGAAATTTTAAGCATCTTGTGCGCAATTTGAAATATTACCCATCTTTTAATTAAACAAGAAACATAAAGATAATTATTTAATAGAACTCTATTTAATACTTACAAAAGTATTACATACAAAATGTAACAATTCAATGTGTATTTATATTATTTATTTTTGTCATATCATGCCAAAGAAGTACAAGTAAATCATTACCATCTTAAGAACATTTTCAAGAGGCTCTCTATTTTTAAAAAGTATTGTTAGGTCCAAATTTTTAATTAACAATTTCCAAATTTGTTGCACACTTTGTTTCATACCTCACATCAAATTATGAAACTAACCCTATCTTCCAATTAATAATTTTAGGTTAAAATTCATAAAATATGTAAATATTTTTAAAAAAATTTAAAATTTTATTATACTAACACTTCTAGTTCTCTACAGTGATAATCTATATACAGATAATCTCAATATAGTCATAAAAAATTATGGTCCTAACTTTAATAATTATGAAAAAGAATAAATTTCATATTAAATAATTTGAATGATAATTATGTGTATTGCCAAAAATATATGCTGTGATATATTAAAGGTTTAAACTTTTACGATGACTGCATATTCTCAAAACTAAATAGATACATGCAATAATTTTTTCAAACTTTTTCTCTCTGTTTATAAATGGCTATACCTTGAATTTAACATGCTCCATTAATTCATTATTAACGATCCTTTGAAAATCCGCAAGTTCACGGAATCGTGGTTAAGTAATATAATGATGAATAGAGTGTCGAACTCATGAGGACAATTTGTTTGACCGAGTTAAGATTAATTGCAATTTTAATCAAATAGAAAACAAGTTGCTTTGATTTTTCTCTACTAATTCTTAAATTATCAATTAAACTAGTGAAAACAAGTAATTATGATTTTCATATATGTGATATGCATTGCTAAGATATCAAATCCCTCTTGTTATTTCATTTTTAGTGTTACATTTAATGAAACAATTTGAAATCATTCATATTGGTCAATGTTCCTAATGTAATTGAAAGTCTCTCTCTGTAGCGATCAAATATATTCCCCTCATATGACTCTTCTGTCTCTTGATGAAAGATGTAAACATAATAAATGTATTAACAAGTGTTAGAACACCTATTGAAGCCGTATAGAGCATAAATGTATATTTTTATCCTTTATCGAACCTTACAATTTTTATTATATTGTGCTTAAACCCTATTGTCTCGCTCAATAACAATAAAACACTAACAATTCAATTAGTGATCAACCAATTAAAAAGAACGATAAAAACGATAATAAACATCCATAAATCAAACCAAACTAAAGTCGAAATAATTAATTAAAACTAAAAATATCATAACAAGACTTCATCTCATCCCAACAGTGTATAAAACTAGCCTAATATATCAAAATTGCAAGAAATCTTCTTTGAGTGAAAAGACACAACCCGAATTTTTTATAAATTGAGAAGATGCAAATGAATTTTGAAATCTTGAATCTCTTCACTGTTTTTTTGATAAATCTCCACTTACACTTCTTTTCTTTGAGCAAAAATTAAGTTTGAATCTTCACTTGATTGAATTCTTCCAAATCTCATTCAATTCTCTCACAAAAACTACAAATTTTCCTACTTTGATGATAGTAGTTGATGAATATTGGAGTATAATATGTCTATCAGAGGTCTCAAATATGTATTCTGTTGTTAGATAATTGTAGGAGTCAAAAATTGGTTGAAAATCACGTTGAAATTGGTTTCCAAAAGAGCTCCAATCGATTAAGGAAAATTGGTTGAAAATCGCATGTTTTTGTCTTTGCACAGTACTCAATATTTTTATCATAACTTTCTCTTCCAATATCCAATTGAAGCAATTCAAAGTACATTCAATAGCTAACTAGAAGGACTACAACTTTCCTAGAAAATATAATTTTTCTAATTCAAACGTTTACTATGCCAAAAATGGGTTTGAAATTTTGGCTAAAAATCTAGAATATAATTTGTGCGATTGAAAATTGATTTTAATAATATTTTGGTCATATTACATTCATTTTTACTCCTAATTTCATCCAATTGTCTTCTCGTCAAAATATGGTCCGGATATTTGCAATTTGGTCCTCAAACTTTGGAATTCGTCATTTTTCACCAATTTTTGCTTCTTTCTTTCAATTTCTCATTCAACTATTGAGTTTTACGTATATAACATAACATAAAATAATTTACGATATATTTTGTTAGAAGAACTATCAAATGTCGTTATTTTATGCCCCGAATAAGTGTATAAAACGTAGTCCATGTTTTACCTCTATACTACCTGCACCAAGGATAATTAAGTCATAAGAATAATTTCTGTAGTAATACCTGTATTAGAACATTTTCAAGAGACACTCTAAACACAACACACGTTCTCTGTTTTAGAGAGTTAATGCTAGAAAATAAGTTCCAAAAAATTATATTTTAATTGTTAAAAATTGCGATAAAATAAGGAGTTGGTTACAATAATTGCATCTAATGAGCAACATATTTTAATATTGTACTTCTTAAATTATTCAAATTACATTTAGCCTTTGTTTGGTTTAGATAAAAATCAGATTTTTAGTAACTTTTGATAATAGGTGATGGAATGTGTGCCTGAAAAATTTTGAGTTCCATAAAATATATAATTTTAATTAACTTCTTTTTTTGTTGGTTGAATTGCATGGTTGTTCAGCTGATGGAGTCATTTGAAACAATGCCTTTTAGCAGAAGCAATACAAATGCGGTGAACATGGATAATTCGTCAAAAGTGGAGTATGGGCGCCTCATTAAACTATCTCACTCTTCACAAAATCCATCACCATCTCTTGTCAACCAGGTTTGGTTTTTCTCATTTTGTTGGTTTTGAAAAGTTTATTAATCTGTTTTTTCATTGTTCATTTTGGTTGTTTAGTTTGATGTTAATATCTGTTTAGCTTCTAACTCAGCTTTACATTTGATAGATTGCTTTCTTTTTATGTTCTTCAAAGAAATAAATAGAATTAGAAGTAAAAAGAAACAGATCTTCTAAGAAGTATTATTTTAAAAATTGGCTTCCGCACATCAGAGGCGGCTCAATCAACTTGAGTAGTCTTAGGCAAGATGATTGAGGGAGTCATGCGAAAAATAATAATGAAAAATTAATGGACTAAATTATCGTCACCAATGATCCTCCGTTAGTTATGACTGAGGTCCATTGATGACATTTTCGGCAACCACCGATAGTGCTTCGGTTGTTTATCGCTGACGAAAAGTTTTGTAAGTGACGACAGAAGTGCGTTGGTGATAACTGATGATTGATTTTATCAGTAACCACCGACTTAAATATGGAAACTTATTGTTTCTACATTTTTGGATAAGCGGTGGGAATGAAGGTTGTGTGTACAGGTGTATACTTAAAATTTAACAAGCGTTACACTTAGTATATCTTGTATTAAGGGTGTGTTTGGCCACATTAGTTTGGAAGAATGTATTTTGGACTAGTATATTGATGGAGAATGTGTGGTTGAAAAAGAAGTAAAAGTTATTGATGTGACCGAAAATATTATTTTATTGAAAATTGTGTGGTTGAAAATGAGTAGAAGAATGAAAATGAAAATTTTAATGTGTCTCAAACAGGGGCTAAATAAGTTGTGCGGTTGAGTTGAGAGCATGTAACGTGGCAACAAGTAGTGCATTAAACGACAATTATAAAGAATGATCAAAGATTGCCTTGAATTGGTTGGCATCGATCTCTATTCATATTGAAATTTTTTATGAATTTTTCTTATATAGTGCTTCGGTTGTTGATCACCAATGAACTTTTAGTTTCGGCATTTTAGGTAAGCGGTGGGGATGAGGTGTATGCGTACACATGTATGCTTTAATTTATTATCAATTCACAAGTGTTACATCTTCAATGTGTGCGTTTCATGTTAGCGGTTGAGTTGAGAGCATCTATAGTGACAAGGAGTACGTGCAGTTAACTACAATTATACAGGAAGATCAAAGTTTCCATGAATTAGCAGGCTTGAATTTTTGTTTTTATAAAATCTGTTCGATTTACTATATTTTCCTTGTATTAAATTTTTGGTTTTGCTGTGATAGTGGAACTCCGAGGATGATGAATCTCCAATGCCATCGTCACAGTACAATCCACTGGTTGAGCCTAGTCCATTGGGCTTGCAGTTGAACAAGACTCAATCATTATTAGAATTGATCGAGAAGAGGCTCTCAGAGGAATATAGTGCTTCCCTTACTATAAAATTTAGTAAAAATCGTAACTAGTGAACCCAAAAGGATGCAAAGAGAACCACAACTTCAGGTGCAAATGACAAGTTGAAGGCTTCAAAATTTTCGGCTTCACTATTGAGGATTGGCAGTTGGCAGGTATCATCTTTTGACATCATATTATAGTCGGAGGATCATATTTCAAGGATGCATTTCAATAACTAGTTGGGGTGACAAATCGATTTTAGGGAACAAATCAACTTGATTGAAACAAAGCGTTGCGACAATAATTTTTTTTCCCGCCTCAAAATCATACTCCTTAACTAAGAACCTAGTGTTCCCAGCAGTCAAGGAAAAGGTACATGCACTGAGTTGACCAAACTTGATTAAGTTCATGATTCTCAATGCTTATAATTACTCATAAATTGGTTAAACTCTATTTTCATGCACACATTTCGTAAGATTCATAATTTAAACACATCTTTCACAAACATGTACTAATCCTAACTAATCGAACTTTCACAAAAATGTAAAGTCTTTCACAACAGTTAAATTTAGATGTGTTACACATGTAGTATGTTACTAATACAATATCTTTGATAGTATGTGTCAAGTTTTCAAAATGGTCTGGTGGTGAAGTGTTACTTTGCAAAGCAAAAACTTGTGCGGGAAGTTCTCAAAGGTGGTCTCAAGAGTAAAATTGAAATTCTGTGGTTTGATATTATAGCTCTGAAGGCAAATTATGGTGATAATGGCCTTGGCACATTAACTATAATGGTAATTCACTACGCGAAAAATCAACTTTTGCAGCGGCCAAAAAACGCTGCAAAAGGTCTTTTGCAGCGTTTTTCCAAGTGTTGCGGAGGTAAGTGTTGCCATAGAGCGAAGACTTTTTGCAACGTTTTTTAAACGTTGCGAAAAACTAAGACCATTTTGCAGCGTTTTTTAAACGTTGAAATAGACCTCTTTTGCAGCGTTTTTTCAACGTTGCGGTAAACTTTTTTTTTTTTACAGATATGGTAATTGAGTAATTAACCCACAAAATTAAAAATAACACTTTTCAAAATGAAATAAAATTGCAACTCTCCTAGAAGTGAATCTTCGCCTTCATATGATTCGTCCCAAAATTTTGATTTAGTTACTCCCCAGCAATGAAAGACCATTACTGCCAGCAGCTAAATTATCATTTGCCATCAACTATAACCGGCTGAGTTATTCAACTCCCCAAGCTTATCTTCCATCTTCTGTACCTCGCATAGCCTTGCACCATCCACTCCATCCCCCAGTGAAGCATCATTACAGCAATACCACATAACATCGATCAATAATCTCCTTTTTAAACACCATAACCCTCTCATTTATTTGGATCTAAAGCTAATCTGTTGGACAATAAAAACCAGTTAAATAGGTTATAAAAACACATCAAAAACTGCATGTTTTTTATCAATATCTTAGGACAAACAACTAAATAGATCACTTAAAATGGAACTGTTGGAAAATTGATTTGTAAGCATAAAAATAGCATAAAAACTCGATTCACTTAAGGAAAGAAAAGATTAGTGAATAAAACTCAAGATTTGAAGACAATTAAAGTAGGAGCACTTCAAGAACATTCCCTTCAATATTGATGTTCATGAGTCTGGTAAGAATCCTTGATATAAAAAAGAAGTTCCAACACAAAATTTACATCCCCAAACATTTCCTTTTCTTTCAACTGCAATTGCCTACACCCTGACCCATTTTCATTTCAGAAATTACAACATTTCACTTTCAGTAGCTATGTTCCTATATGCTTCCAGTGCAAGCACTAAATTCCAACAGTAATCTTATCCCTATGAAACTACTAAATAATTAATTCAAACAGAAAAGAAACATAGAGGAGGAAAAAAAATATAGACAAATGAAATAATAAATAAAGAGGAGAAGACTGAAGTTACATGTTGCCACTCCTCTAACACCAAAAAACTACCATGTCACTGATTGGGGAGGGGAGTTTGCACTTCAAAAGGTAGAGATCAATAAAAATAAGGCTAAAAGGAGCCTCAGACACCCCTTGGCATGAACCTAAATGATTCAAAGAGTAAGCCTAGATCATATATTTAAACATTCCCAATGAACACCTCATACCAAGGAGAGCCTTAAGGTATGTGCTCCTAATAACATTGGATGCAATAAGGGTTGGGGATGGCAAAAAGGTAAAATGAGGTGTCCGATTTTGGAGGGGAGGTGGCACATGGATGGGATTAGTGTAAAGTGGAGGTAGCTGATGTTTGTGAAGTTACTAGAAGGGGTAATGGATGACAGACAAAGAACATAACAAGCTTTCCTATTTTGATTTTTTTTTAAGGTGATTCAGGGAAAAAAATTGGGTTCTTTTGCACAGTAAATAGAACTCTGAAATTGAGATAGGTTTCTGCATAGTTGAGGCTGAAGTAAGGGTATGCATCTTCAAATCATCAATCACCTGAACATAAATATGCTTGTTGGAGCGGAAAACACACAATCTTGGTCTTTCTGTTGTTCCTTCAACCTGAGAAGTCTAGATATCGATGATGTTGAGTCATCATTGAGACACAAGACAGAAAGAAACTAGTCTGAAGAAATGAATGAAATCCAAGTTCTATCACGGGCGGTAAAATATATAGAATTACATCAATCCGGTGAACAAGAGGCCGTCACACAAAAAAGGTCAAATCAAGAAAGGGGCATCAATCGAAACTTTAATTTTGATTAAGTACCAAAAGAAATTTACTATGTTCTGCTACTTTAGTTCTTTCCATCGTGGCTACTAGATAGTCTTTTACATGTTTCCCGTTTGTTTTGTTTTATAATAACGTGCTTGAAATCTCAAACTCGGAAGAATATAAGCAGAGATCATATGTAATTCTTTTTCCAAAAATATTTATGTAATACAAACACGGATGATAGATTATTNAATCTCAAACTTGGAAGAATGTAAGCAGAGATCATATGTAATTTTTTTTCAAAAAATATTTATGTAATACAAACACGGATGATAGATTATTTATGCACCTTGAAAGCAGCAGCATATGTAAGTTCTGGACACGTTCTATATTTAAATTGTGAAACTGATTTTGGAGAAAATGTACAAGTTGCAATTGAATGGTATGTAGTGTTCCTACTAACTTTAGTTGGAGATGAGCCCAAGGGATAAGGTATATGATAGCTGCAACAAATACCAAAAACTGCATAACCTAGATAACACCAAGAAAGAATAGTGTCTGGGCCAGAGTTACTTTAATATGGAAAGGAAGTTGGTAAAAGACTCGCATGCATTTGGTGATTTAATTTCAAGAGTTTAACAACTCCAAGAAATGACATGTAAATAATACACAAATCATGGCAAAGTCTCTTGGAGAAGCTGGTTTGATATAGTCATCTTCCGACACAAACAAGGCACATAAGTAACCTATTTGTTTTATAGATGACAGGTTAATCGACTAACATAATGTATTCATATGAACAAAATGATCAAAGAACAACTCTTTAACATTTTGAGTGTCATAAGAGGAAATAAAACTATTGCATCTTCAGACATAGGCAGCTTTGAAGAAAGCTAAACTGTAAAAGAAACCAAGTAAGTTATAAACACAAACAACAGGTGCTTCAAATCAAGGAATCTTAAGTAAAGCACTAACGTTTTGTATGGAAGTTTGCTGTACTCCTCTTCAATAACTAATAGCAAGAAATCATCATATTCTGCTATCTCCTTCCTAAGGTTTGACATCTTTGATTTATCATCAGTTCTGCCAATTACAAATCTAAAAGCCAAACCCGTGGATTCTTCCAACCTATCATCCCATTTCAAGCAAAAAATAAAATAAAATAAAATAAAATAAAATAAAAATAAAAAAAATAAATTAACAGAAGTGAAATTAATAAAAATTTGGACTTTCAACCTACGTGGTTCTCATCACGAACTGTACAGCCAAAAATGGGGAACACATTATCTGATTACTGTTGAAGCCCTTGATGATCAGATGGAAACCAAGACTTGCGTAACAATCGCCGTCGGCCTGTGGACCCGAAGTCGGTTTGAATACCAACCAAACCCATCACTTTATACCTATTTCGCCCCTCATTACTGCTGTCAATACAACTAGAAAGCCTATCCCAAGTCATAAACACCGAGTTGGGCTTAGCGTATGTCTATACCCCAAACCCTGCTGCGAAATCACAATAAACCCAAAGAGAAAACCGAAAACAAAGCCACTTAAATTCAGTTCT
>CAIGRM010033775.1:0-13831 GCA_903798335.1 Fraxinus albicans | reverse complement strand
GTGCCACGTGTCGCTTCCATCTACTAACCCGTAATAGTGAGTTTTCTAATGACCATTTTGTGATCAAAGATCGAGTGGCACAAAGGGTACTCATGAAGGGCCTCAAGCAAGATAATCTCTACGCAGTTAGAGCCTCACCAGCTACCTTTTTTTCCTCAAGGTTTCGAGCAGTTCCAAGGGACATCTGGCATCAAAGGCTCGGGTACCCTCAAGCAGCTGTTGCTACTAAGCTACAAAACCATAGTTTTATTCAAGTTGTGCCCAATAAAGTTGAAAATAAAATGTGCGAAAGCTGTCAGTTAGGGAAAATGTCATAATTCCCTTTTCCAGTTTCAGTGTCTGGTACTCTTGGTCCATTTGAGAAACTTCATATTGATTTGTGGGGACTTGCTCCCGTTACTTCAATAAATAAATTTTTTTTATTATGCTACTATTGTGGATGATTTTACAAAGTTCATTTGGCGTATTCCCCTAAAAAATAAATCTGACTTCTTCAATCAGTTCATATTATTTGAGAAGTATGCTTTAAAACAATTGGAGAAGACTATTAAAGTGGTGAAACTGATGGAGGAGGTGAATTCATGAATCTTTCCTTCATCAATCACCTACGAAAATCTGGAATTTTGCATCAAGTTTTTCGTCCTTATACACCTGAGCAGAATGTGTTTGTTGAGCGAAGACAAAGAAACATTAGAGAACTGGGTCTAACAATGATGTTGTATGCTAATGTTCCTAAATATTTCTGGGTGGAAGCCTTTACAATTGCTGTATTTTTTATTAGTAGGCTTCTTACAGCTACGTTAAATTGGGAGTCACCATTTTATATGTTGTACATAAATAACCTGATTATGGATCGCTTCGGGTTTTTGGCTTCAGATGTTACCCATATGTGTGGGATCAGAAAAATAATAAATTTGACCCCAAGTCTCTCCCTTGTGTATTCTTGGGCTATAGTGATCGCCACAAAGGTTACATGTGCTACTATCCACCTACCAAAATGACCTTTATATCACGACATGTAATTTTTGATGAAGAGAATATGCACTTCAAAAATCAGTACCCTAACAAGACCATTACGGATTGCATGGTTACTACTTTCACAGAATGTGATCCTTTAACAGTTTTCATACATCCTCACTCAACACGATCACAGGAAAAATTAACCCCAGATGCACCTTTAAAAAAATACTCACCCTCTCTGATTTAGTTTGTGATGCAGAATCCCAGATAGAAAATCATCTATCAAGTTCTTCAGATGTTTCAGCTCCCCTGTCTCAACTGGAAGACCAGACAGCAATTGACGATCCTACTCAATCCATTGATGCCCCAGATCAATTTATACCCCCTGCACCTTCTCATAGCATGGAGACAAGATCAAAATTAGGTGTCCATAAACTGAATCCCAAGTATGCTTTGATTCATCAGTATGATGCTATACCAAAACCGCCCAAAATAATTAAAGCAGCTATTCAACATCCGGGATGGAAACAACTATGGAAGAGGAACTACAGGCCTTAAATCAAAATAATACTTGATCACTTGTTCTTAGATAGGAAAAAAGTTTTAATACCCAAAATTAATCCATGGATCTCTTCAGTGCTTAAAAGCGAGGTTAGTAGCCTAAGGCTACCATCAAGTTAATAGAATTAACTTCACTGAGACCTACTCTCTTGTGGTAAAGTCAACCACAACCTGACTCATTTTGTCTGTAGCTGTGATTAAAAAGTGGAGCATACGCCAGCTAGATGTACAGAACGCCTTCCTTCATGGACTGTTATCTAAACAAATTTTCATGGATCAACCACCAGGCTTTGTGAGCAAAGCAAAGCCTGATCATGTCTGTCTTCTTCACAAAGCCATATATGGCTTAAAACAGGCCCCTAGGGTTTGGTTTGACAAATTTAGCTCTTTTCTTGAAATAGGTTTTTTCTGCAACACAACCGATCTTAGTCTCTTTATTAATCATTCCGTTCATGGAACTATCGTGCTACTTCTCTATGTGGACGATATCAACCTCATAGGCTCATCAAAACAATTAATTGATGACTTTGTTGCTAAGCTTCACAAAGAATTCTCCATGAAGGATCTCGGCATACTTAGCTATTTCTTGGTGATCGAAGTCATTCATGTGGACAGTGGACTGGTGCTACATTAGTCTAAGTATGCCATTGATCTCCTTGAAATGGAATTCATGCAAGATTGTAAACCTATACATATTCCTATGATAGAAAAATTTAAAGTTGCCATCGACTCAACAACTCATTGTAATCCTCACACGTATAGGTCACTTGTTGGTGCTTTGCAATATCTTGCATTAACAAGACCCGATCTATCATTTAGTGTGAATTATGTTTCTCAATTCATGCAAACTCCAACACAAGATCATCTTACAATGGTCAAACAAATTCTGCATTATGTGAAACGCACGATTTATCAAGGGTTACATAACCAGCAATCAAGTTGGATGGAGCTTTTTGCTTTCTCCGATGTCGATTGGGCTAGATGTCCAATTACAAGAAGGTTTACAATAAGCAATTGTATGTACATCGGAAGTAACATCATCTCGTGTTGTGCAAAAAAAAAAATCAAATGTCTCTTGTTCAAGTTTAGAAGTGAAGTACCGTGCAATGGCCCAAACAGTTTCAGAAATCACTTGGATTACATTTCTCCTTCGTGATCTTCGAATTCCATTTCAGAACCCCCCACTTTTATTTTGTGATAACATGAGCTCGTTATTTATGACTGTCAACCCTGTGTTTCATGCTCGAAGTAAACACATTGAGCTTGATTATCATTATATCCGAGAAAAGGGTCTATCTTGGGTTGTTATTACTGACATGGACTTGATTAGACATGACAATCTTATCGATTGGCAAATAAATTATACACAACACACCTAAAAAATTCGGGGTTCTACAATTTGTTTCTTCGCTATTAAATGCATGTGACTTTAGAAAAGTTTGTTTGACTATTCTGTATGAATTGTGTTTGTACTTTTATTGTGATAATTGCTTGTTGCATTTTGTATTTTTTGCATTTTTTAGTAAAATAACAATACATTTTGTTAGGTCCAAATTATATAATTGGCGATTTCTAAATTTTAAATTGATAATTTCCTTGGTCAAAATCATGTTTTAGTTGAATTGTATTATGAGTTAATTGAGTTGTAAGCAAAGTCAAAATGAGAGTAATGAAATTGTAATTAAAGTCAAAATAGCAATGGTTGGTAATATAGTCCAGTAGCTAAAGATGTCCAAGAAAATCACATATGATCAATAGAATGCAATTAGAAATCAAATGAGTATCAAAGTATTGCATAAGTTTTGCTCTAAATTCTCAGTCACAAGTTGTGATGTATTTTTCACATAGACAACATTCGAATGTGAAAAATGCTACTTCTAGAAGAATTTTAGTCCTTTAAGTTAGATTTTCAACACACTTTGAATAATCTCAATCGGATATCGAGAGAGAAAGTTACGAGAAAAATACAATAGCTGTTTAGAGACCACTTGCTGGTAGCCCAATACGCGCTAGAGTGGTGGCTCAATATGAGGAAAAGTACAATTTGTTTTTAAAGCTAATTTTGAAATCATTTTTCATCCCAAACACATCCACTGTAAATATATAGCCCCATGAATGTCCAAAGGTGTGTTGAATCATTATTTTGCCTTAGAGATCTCATTATTGAAGATCATAAACACATTTTATTGACTATTAATTTAGCCACAAAATATTTGTTCATGTATTTGATGTCATATATTGATCCTTCATTAGTATAGCCTTATTTTAAGTCAAGAATTTGTTCTTTGAAAGCTAAATACATATTTCAATATCTCTTGCATCAACCTACATATGAAAATACAGAAAGAGCAAATACCAAAACAAAATCATACATTCGCCAATTAGCTTTCAGAGTTCTGGAGTTTCGGAAAGAGGCGCTTGGAGTTTTGGTACTTGAGAATGAGGTTCATTCTTGTTGATCCACGTAGAGAAAAAATGGTCTACAGTTCTGGGAAGTGCAGGAGTGCACAACCGAAGGATTTCCTAGGTGATTTACAAATTAGATGCCCAAAGTCAACTAAGATTTACTAGTGTCTGGACTAATTGTATATTAACCTTTCTAGTAATTTTACGGGCAAGTTTGCCCAAAGTTTTTTATCTAATTAGGGATTTTCCTCCGTGATCATATTTGGTGTTCTTTATTTATTTTATTTGATTAACAAATAGGATTAATTGCCTTAATCAACCAAAAATCAATTAATAAGTGATTTGTTGCTTTTAATTGTTCTAATTTTGCATTTGGGTCTAAACAACTATAATTTTTAACAAGAGGTATTGGCTCGTACATACTTAGGAAATTTTAACATTTTGAGTTGTGTTTTTCTAATAGAAAAAATGATGCCAATCCACATAGCAATTATAGCTATGAAACCATGATAGATTAAATCAAATCCAAGAAAGCCAAGAATCAATGTTTGGAAGCTCGATCCAATAAATTATTGAATCAAGACAATTGAAATCAATATCTTGATCCCGTGATTACAAAACATACGAACCTCACTTGAGTTGTTGAACGCCACAAGAAATTAATTCTTGACAAGTTCGAGTTTGATTCAATGAAGAACCAGTTGAAAGCAATATGCCTTGCAATAATATCTCAATAATTGTGAATTTTTTACAATGAGTAAAAAAGCACTATTTATAGGAAATCAATAAAATCCTAGATAATCTCGAAATTATGGTAAAATTTACCAAAAAGAAGAATTCTAACATAAATAGGAATAAAAATTATAATTCTCACCCAGATCTTGAGCTATGTGGTTGCATAGCACACTTAGGTGCAATCGCATGGTAGGCTTCTTTTCTTCTCTGGTTGGTTTGGATTGTTGGATGCGGCAGCAAGCTTAATTACACCATCGGCCGCATGGTTGTCTGAAAGACCTTCCTCCTCTTTTGCTTGAATCAATAGCGCCCATCTTGATTTTTCTTCCATGCTCAATGTAAAACTTGATGTTTTGCTCATTATATTCGAACTCTTGGCCCATGCAACTTGAACAAGTATTCCTACAGCTTCTTTGATCTTCTTTGCTTGTGATCTCCATTAGTCATTCTTCCAAAACCAATGGATCCTTGCTAGCCTTCGTCCCATGGTTCTCATCATTCACTTCCTCTTGAAAAGGATTCGTCATTGAGTATTTACTTGAATAAAATAGAGAAAGGTCGGAAACATTGAAAGTAGCAGAAATATTATACTCACCTGAAAGATCTAATTTATAGGAATTGTCATTGATCTTTTCAAGCACTTGGAACGGTACATCTCTTCTCGATTGTAATTTTGACATCTTTTGAGCCGGAAAATGCTCTTTTCTCATATGCACCCAAACCCAATCACCTGGTTCAAATATGCGTTTTCATCCTTTATTTGCTTGAGAAGTATAATGCTCATTTTTCTTTTCAATTTGACATCGTACCTTCTTATGGAGTGATCTTACCAACTTATCATTCTTCTTTCCATATAAGCTACCTCTTTCATCAACAGGTAAAGGAATTATATCCAAAGGTGTTAGTAGATTAAAATAACAAACAATTTCAATGGAGTATAAAAAGTAGCATAATGCATGGCCCTATTTTATGCAAATTCTATGAATGACAAGTAATCTTCACAACTCTTCAATTTCTAATTGATTATAGTGAGCAATAGTTGTATCATAATCCTATTAACAACCTCAATTTGTTCATCCATTTGTGGGTGATAAGTAGTAGAAAATAATAGCTTAGTTCCTAACTTACTCCACAAAATCTTCCAAAAATGACTAAGGAACTTACATCTCTAATCTGATACAATACTTCTAGGTACCCTATGTAAGAGCTCTACTTCCTTAAAGAGTAAATCCGTAATATTAATGGTATCATTAGTTTCATGACATGGAATGGAACGTGCCATCTTACTAAATCTATCTACCATCACAAATATAGAATATCTTCATTTCTTAGTCCTAGGTAAATCCAACACAAAATCCATAGATACGTCAACCCAAGGCACACTAGGAACGGGGCAATAGTGTATGTAAACCTTTTGGTAAAATCATAAACGGAGCCTTTTTTACAAGTGATGCATCTACTACAAACCCGATCAACATGGACTTTCATCTTAGGCCAATAAAAGTGTTCATTTAACATCTCCAAAGTGACCCATTAAACCTCCACCATGTGCTTCACTTATTAACAATTCAAAATAAATACTCATCATGCTTAAAGAATCTATCTATAGCACCTTTGTCACATGATTCTTATTAATTAGAAAAGTCCTAGTCATTGGCATACATGTCCTTAACATATTCAAATCCTAGCAATTTGGCACCTAAAGAAGTAAGAAGTACATACTTCCTTGACAATGCATCATCTACCACATTTTCCTTACTTTATTTGTACCGAATAACATACGAAAAGGCCTTAATGAACTACATCCACCTTGCATGCCTCTTGTTTAGTTTATCTTAACCCTTTAGATACTTCAAGGACTCATGGTCGTTGTCGACCACGAACTCTTTTGGACATAAGTAGTACTGCCATGTCTCCAAACATCTAACAATTGCATATAACTCATTGTCATATGTAGGATAGTTGAGAGCAGCTCCACTTAGATTTTCACTAAAGTAAGCTATTGACATTGATTCCTGCATCAAAACAACTCAAATATATATTCCTGAGGCATCACATTCAATCTCAAAAGTATTGTTAAAGTTAAGCAGTGATAAAATCGGTGCGATACACAACCTATCCTTAATAGTGTTAAAAATATGTTCTTGTTCAATGCACAACTGAAATCCTGCATTTTTCTTTACATTCTCGGCGAGAGGTGTGGCAATTGTGCTAAAGTCTCTAACGTTTCGCCTATTGAAGCTAACCAAACCATGAAAACTCCTTACCTCGGTTATGTTTTCAATTTTAGCCACTCTTTGATGGTTTTGATTTTCTCCTTATCCACTTCAATTATTTTAGAACTAACAACATAACCAAGAAAAACAACATTTTCCATACAAAATGTACACTTTTTAAATTTAGCATAAAGTTGTTCTTGTCTTAAGACTACAAGTACACATTTTAGATGCCTATATACTCATTCAAATCCTTACTATATACCAAGATATCATCGAAGTAACTACTATGATTTGACCTATAAATGCACACAATACATGATTTATCAATCTCATAAAAGTGCTAGATGCATTAAGCATCACATTCCTATCATATTACCATGGCCAACAAAATATGCCCGACACACATAGGAACTACATCACACATCATTTCATCATGATACATTCGAATTGAGAAACTCACCAGCACTCATCTATTCACCCTTACCCACATTTATTCAACCATTGCAATTTATAAGGCATAGGATGTTTTAGCATAGTTAGCACCAATTTCTTAACAAATGTAGTGCTAGCCTACAGCTACCCCAACAATAATCGTACTACAACCTTGTTGTTGACATGACATCTCATATGAAATATGTTCTCCCTTTGTTGTTCCAAGTCATCCACTTTAATTTAAGCACTAAGAGTTCGCCTTGTAGCTAAAAGCTCTTCCACTGTATACTCTAATTTTTTACCTTCACTAACATCATCCATCTCGGACATGTCATCATAAACACCATCACCCTCACTCACCACTTCTCTATTGTCACACAAGATCATAGCCCTTTTGTTTAGACATTGAGAAGCAATGTGTCCCATTTCCAAGCACCTAAAGCATTTGATATCCCGACTCCTAGAAGATTGGGAATCCACCTTGAGTGTAATTTTGCTAGCAACTTCATCTTTTTCTTTCGGTGGCTCGGCTCCACTCTTTGATACAACCCTATCACTTCTATGTTATCCCGCTTCGATTTTCAAGAAGGATTAGAACCCGATGGATATTTAGCTACCACCTTCCTCTTCAACTACCTCTCCACCTTCATATCTACATTTAGCATGTCTTCCAACTTCACATAATGCTGTAATTCCACCACATTAGTTATCTCCCTATTCAAACCATTCAAAGATCAAGCCATGTTGACCTCTTGATCCTCCTTAACATTCATTTTAATCATAGCAATCTCTATCTCCTTGTGATAATCCTCCACACTCCTAGATCCTTGATAAAACTTTTTTGATGTTTTATGAAGATTCCCTATAATAATTATTAGAAAGAAACATCTTCCTCATGATAGCCTTCAATTATCTCCATGTCTCAATAGACTTCTCAAGATTCCTCCTCCTAGATGATGCTATTTTATTCCACCAAATGATAGCATAATCAGTAAACTTAATAACAACAAGTTTTACCTTTTTCTCCTCCGAGTAGTTATGACAATCAAATATAAGCTCTATCTTTTTCTCCCAGTCCAAATAGGCCTCCAGATAGCTCTTTCCTTTGAATGAAGGAATTGTCATTTTAATATTGCACATATTTCTATCAACTGCATCTCCAACATAATCTCTAGCTCTTCTATAATGCGTGTCTCCTCTATTCATCATCCTTCATATTTCGGCCTCCACTAACGATCATCATCAATTTCACCCGCTTCATTTTCACCACCAATCTCAACTCTAGGCTCTTACCTCCTTGCGTTAGAAACTTCCCTAGGTTGTTCCCCATGTAAATTAGTAAACAATGTGCCTTGCCTCTCCATCCAAACTTCTTGCTTATCCATCTTATCTCCCATATCCCAAACAACCTTTCAAACCGTCATATCATCTCCTTCGTCATGATGACTTAATTATTCTTCCCGCTTGAAGTAGAATCTTCTCGTTAGACATCCTAAAACTAGAATAACATTTGTTTCACGTGTGTACACTCATGTATCAGTCAATTTGGCTTTTTCCCTCTATTAGTCTTACTACTCTGTCTTTTTTACACTTAATGCTTCATTGGAAGCGCTTCAAAGAACTAATTTGATTTCAATCAAAATTCAACCATTGTAGAGTTTGAACAAAGAATTGAGAGAATTGAATTTAGAATGACTCAAGAAAATTAGAATTTGACACTTTGAATGGAAACATTAAGGATAAATTCAAAAATGTGTTTCTTGAATTCTAATTGGACACTTTTGACTTTGGAATTTTTTTTAAATTGCTATATTTATTTATTTTTCTGCAATTTTCAAAATTTTTACTAAATGCACGATAATTCAACAAAGGGCCAAAAAATTGAAAAATAATTAATTTGGACATTAATATACCGCACGAACGACTTTTGAATTTTTATTTATTTTTTTTTGGTATTTTAATTGGATTGAATGAGTTAAAACACGAAGAACACGAAAAATGAAGATGAAAACTGAAACAAAAAGTAAAGGATATAACCTTGATTTTTGGAGCCTAAACTCTAATATCAACTAATGCGAACTAGTCATTGTAACTACGAAACCTATGACAGATTACATCAAACCTAAAAAAGTCAAAAATCAATGTTTGAAAACTCGACCTAATAAATTATTGAACTAAAGAGTCAAGACAATTGGAATCAATATCTTAACTTTGTGACCACAAAACCTATTAACCACACTTGAATTGTTGAACACCACAATAAATCAATTCTTGATAAGTTCGAGTTTAATTCAATGAAGAACCAGTTGAGATCAATATATAGATAATCAATAAAATCGTGTGTTTTTTTTTACAATGAATAAAAAATCCCTATTTATAGATAATCAATAAAATCCTAGATAATGTCAAAATTATGATAAATTTTACCAAAAAGAAGAATTCTAAAAAGAAATAGGAAACTACAATAAAAATTATAATTCTCGTCCAAATTTTGAACTATGTGGCTGCATAGCATAATTAGGTGTGGCCGTATGGTAGACTTTTTTCTTCTCGGGTTGCTTTTGAGTGTTGGATGTAGCCGCAAACTTAATCGCACCACACGGCTGCATGTTTGCCAGGAAGACCTTCAACTTCCTTTGCTCGAATCAATTGCACCCATCTTGGTTTTTCTTCCATGCTCAACGTAAAACTTGATATTTTGTTCGTTGCATTTGAACACTCGACCAATGCAACTTGAACAATTAATTATATGGCTTCCTTGATCTTCTTTGCTTGCGATCTCGTCATTGGTCATTCTTCCACAACCAATGGCTCCTTTGTAGCATTCGTCCCATTGTTCTCATAAAAAAATGTGATATTTTAATTTGGAAAAACAAAAAGATTTTATAAAGCTATTGATGGAAAAATAGGTCTAAGGCAAGTGCGAAAGGTAAGATGCGTGTTAACTACATAAATTTGGGCCATGTTGAAAGAGATTATTCTAAGAAAAATAATGAAAGGAAAGATAAGGATAGTGGTAAGGCGAATATTGCCACTGGGTCTAGTGATGACCCAAATGATGTTTACTGAGAGTAAACCTAGTTACTATATGAGTATTTATGTATAATCCTTTCAATCTGCTTATGTGTGTAATTGCATGAATTGATAGTGATTTTATTACTTAGTATAATGTGTTTACATGCATAGTAGATTATGGGATGCATTAGAAGTGTATATGTCTATTGGTAATGTAGAGTATAGATGCCTAAGGGTGCATTGGTGATATGTACGGGGGATGTGTGATATATGGATCACAAGTGGAGATGTGATTAAATGTTATGTGGCGTTGATGTGCATTGAGAGAAAATGTGAGTGTGTGGTCATCTTTGGTTACTCCCTTGAGTTTCCAATTACCTTCTTTGTTCTACTTTGCCTTTTATAGGTGCATATTAACCATCATTATTGGAATTCTCTATCTATTAGGACCATGATCAGTTGGAATGTGAGAGTGGCATTTCTATCATTTTCCACTTAGGTTGGAAGAAGTGAGGTAGTGATAAATGATTATCCCATAGACTTGGGATCTATTGTGATTTACCAGTTAGACATGTTTTAGTGATTCGTCTAGTGAGCATGGTAGACGATCAAAGGAGATACATGTTCTCGAGGTACGAGCAACACAGAATGGGGTAAGATAAATGTGGTGAGATCTTTTCATGGGATCATTTATGAATATGTTTTACATGTATTGGCCATTTGTTTGATTAACTTGATGTTAGTCTGATGTTCTTTGTTGAGCATGTTCGACAAATCTGTATGTTATCATATGTTATATTTTCATTGCACATTCATCAGCTATTGATTTATTACTGTGATTATCTACTTCTACATAGATTTTCTTGACCTTAGCCCTTGTCAGTATATGGAATGATAGGGTATGTGCTAGGATCCGAGACACGAGGTAAGGTCTGTGATTTCAATTTTAATTGGTTACCTTGATTAGACAAGTATAAACTTGTATTTTGTTTTCTTGTAGGTTGATTGGTATCAAGTTGGAGATTTCTTGGTTTTTGATACTTAATAAATCCCGGACAATAAAGATAAAACGACGTCAAATAATTTTATCGACACCATAAGGGGACGCAACTGGAAATAACCTAAACTTGTGGATGACCCAAGTTATTGAGTTGGATGGCTTTGGTTAGGTGGCCCATTTATTGATAAGTTGGGACTTCGATATTAGGCCAGATGGGTTAGTTCTTTGAATTGACTCTTCAATCTTTGTACTTATAAGATAAATAAAATAAGTGCCAAAGTCTTCTAGTGACTTGTTTTGACTATAAAGGAACTCCTCCATTGTCTTCTCATTTTTTTTGAAACTTCCTTGAGAGACTTCATTGTTTCCTCTAGCCCTTTGATCTATCGTAGATGCACGCCTTCCTTTCTAAAGGATTATGACAAAAAAATGAAGAAAAATGTTGGAGATACAGAAAATGAAGAGATTTCAGATACAAATGTCTAAGTTACATTTACAATCTCATTAGTTGTTTGATTACTAATCATGTCTTCGTAATTATTAAAAGGGGAAATTAAGCTCGTTACTTTGTTCATTTTTTGAATTCCCAATTAGTTTTTACCTTTTCCATTTTAAAAATACTGTTAATTATATGTAGCTTCCTCTCAGACCTATTCCAAATTACCCAGTATAATAGATCTACCAACTCGACGGCAAAAAGGCATATTAAAAATTAAAGGAAGAAGGTCAAGTGTCTAGTTGTGCAAAAATCCAAGTAGTGTATTTCTATTTGGGTGTGAATACTGCCTCGTGTCCTTAATACTAGTACTACTCCCTGCATTCCTTGAGGTAGGAATGGAGGACAAGAAAAGATCGACTTTATTTAGTTAGTCCACGAGATAACAATATTAATAAATAAGGAAAGAGCGAACTTCCTTCTTAGGCCTATCATGAAAAGTCTTTTGCTCGGTCCTCGTACAGAAACAGCCTAGCCTACTTTCGCTCAAAGTTGTGTTTCAGGATTCTTTAGTAACTACCCACAATGCCTATTGCCTATTTCTTTATATAAAACATCATTTTACTTTGCCCAGTCTTCTATCGCTAGACTAGCTACCTATACCCATGAGAAAATTTTCCTTACGCGTCTTCATTGAATCTAAGAAGAAAAAAGATTTCAAATCAAAAGCACAAGGTCGAGTTCTCCAAAAGAAGAGTGAGTTCCCAGTCTTATAGTATTTTAGAGAACAAGAAATTGTTGAAGATTGAATAAGAAGGGACTTTTATCTAGAATCGATGATGCATGACCTAAATGCACCTACAATGGAAGTATAAGCGAGTAGTCATATCATTCATTAAAAAAAAAATAAAGGAAAACTAAAAAACAACTCGCACTACTTTCGTGGCTAAGATTGAGTAAGTTGAGGACATAGAGAAATCTGACGCTTCACAGGAAGAGTTAGAAGATGAGCATTATATCCATGAGGCCTTTGATGATTTGTTTGAAGAGTGCCTTAAGTTGAAAAAGCTCAATTGCTCTGCCTTTAAAAAATTAAACAATTTTGAGTTAGAAAAGGAAAGCCCAGTGGGAAAACATGAGGAGTCTACTAGAAGACTGAATGACTTGAGGGCTAAGAAAAAGTCCTTAGGAGTTAAAGTTAAGACTCTTACTAGTTGTCTTGAGAAATCTAGTGCCCAGCTTGAATCATTTGGTAGTGGTTCAAAGAAGATTGTCAATATATTAGGAGTGAATAAACCAACATCTTCTAATACTAAGTTTGCACTACCATTGTCAAGTGTAAAAGAGTAAAAGCCTTAGAACTTAGGGTATCTATGCAACATAATTCTCCTCTACTTAGAGTTGGTCCTAGGTTTATTCCCACATGTCATAACTGTGGTGTGTTAGCTCACACAAGACCTAAGTGTCGTAAGACCTTGAAAACAAGATCTAGTTACTCATGTTAGATTATTGACTAATTAAGTAAGTCACTTGCAGAATTTATGACTCGATTAATTAATATTATATCTTCTAAGAAGATTTGGATAAAAAAGAGTGAACTTACAAGTCAAAGTGATATTACTCATTTATGTGTTGCTCGCGTTACTCTTAATGGTAAAAGCGTCTGTTTGCCTCATTGAGTAGGTTTTTATGAGTGTATCTTCATATATATTCATGCATGCACTTTCATTCCTTCTTTATATTTTTGCCTTATTCCTTTACTATGAAAACAAAAAAAAAAAAATGAAAAAGAAAAAGAAAAATGATTTTTTAATGCTATAACACTTTTCAATTAATTGGAAATGTTATTTTGTAATCAAGTACTAGTAAAGTTTATGAATGGTGAATAAAGTTTTTGTAACACCCCGAAAATTTTAGAATAAAATTTTGTATTCAATTTTATGATTTTGAAAGTTGAGGGACTAAAATAAAGTTTTATGTTCTTATGTTTTAAATGAGTCAAATATTTAACTTTTTATAGAATGACCAACAGTATATCAACATTGGGCTCATTTTGTAGCTCGCATT
>CAIGRM010033764.1:0-19378 GCA_903798335.1 Fraxinus albicans | reverse complement strand
TTTAAAATTCGGGTCGCTACAGGATTACAGGCGAGGCTAATACGTTAAAATAAAATAAAATTACACTTCATTTTTTTTCTAACTAAAAAAAAATCAATTGGGGAAGGGAGGGGGATTGTAGCCTTGCCCTGCCCAGCCCCCCCACCCTCCATCCGCCCCCGACTCTAAACACATTGTTCTATGCCAAATTTAGCGGTCAACAATTCATATAATTATATTATCTCAAATGACAAACTGTCACATAAAATGATTACTGCAATCGGTAACTATGAATATTATTTTGTTTAATATATAATACTGAACGAGTTAAATGTACTCTAAAAGTCTACAAATTATTGATGTAACACCAATAAAAAGCATTGATAAATAGGGAAAATAAGCAAATAGCCTCGACATTAAATGGCAAAAAAGTAGTGGATAGTTAAAAGATAGAATAACATACACATTCATTTGTACGTGTTACCCATGCAAAGGTTATATATAAACTAAGCAAGAAATCACAATCCCACCACACAACCCTGCCTCTCTCTTCTTCGCCGTTGGAGGAAGTCGGAGGTTATCGAAAATCCTCCGACCTTTCTCTCTTCCCATTCCCCCAGTTTTCTTCTCAAATCGAATAATCGAAATCTGAATTCCTCACATCCATTTCAATTTCCAACCCATTTCATCATTCGATTTTTTTATTAATCATTTTGGAAAACTCATATTAGAATTTCATTATATCTTCGTCCGGAGGAATCTTTTGGGATTTCCTAAGTGGAGAGTGTTCGTTTATCTGACGGATTGGAAAAATGGACGTGGTGGGGAAACCAGTGATGATGCCGGCCATCGATACCCTGTGCATCTGTTGTCCGGCAATGCGGCCGAGGTCGCGGCATCCCGTGAAGCGCTACAAGAAGTTGTTAGCGGATATATTTCCTCGGGCTCCGGTTAGTTAGATTTACACGCATACTGTGCTTAATTTTTTTTGTGATTTCTTGTTGAACGTGGAATTAAACTTGTGAATCAGAGATGAATTGGTTAACTGCTTCAGCTTTTCATCTTGAGTGGAGAAGCTTAAGCTTATTAATTTTGCAACCCAATACTTTCCCTAGTTGAGCAATCAAAGCTCCAGTAGAAGTCTTCAAATATGCAACCGTTGCTCTTAAAGATGGGAATAAGGAATCAATAGAAAAAAATTGCACATTGATTTTATGATTCATTGAGCCCACATCTTGTTTGAAGTTCTTAATTTCTGTTTGTAAGTAGCTAATACCAATGCGGCAATGCCTGCCAGAAGTTAGTATAAATCTGACAGAGAGAATCTTATGACTCTAAGCTTCAAGTGTATTGATATTGTGGCGAGTTTCACTAAGATTAAGGACTTAATGCCAGGGAAAAGTTTGAGATTAAATTTAAGTTTTAAGAAAGTGCTCGGGAGGAAAATGGGCTTGCACACAGCTTCTGGATGGCGTCTTATCAAATCATGATCAATCTTAATCTTCTTTCTTAATCCATCAACCTTCATCTGAGTTAAAATCGACTCAAATCATCTTTTAAAAGCTGTCACACATCACTTCTGAAAGCTCCAAGGTTCATTGTTTCCGTGACTCCCTATGTTCATTGAAAAAATCTTTCTGTCATTTGGTGCATATATGAACTCAAGTTCTACATTAGCTGTGGAATGAGAATTTAGTTATGATCAGTTGGATAAGATTCACAGTTGTGCTTTCTAGATAATAAGAATCTTATTTTAGGCGGTTAAAGAGTCGACGAGTTTTACTTTATCATGTCTTTAATATTTATTAGTTATTACAATGGCGTTCTATTGTGTAAACCATAATGGTGCTTTGTTACTCTAATTGTTTCATTTTCATTGTTAGTTATTCAACAGTTGCTTTAGTCCAATTTCTCTCTCTAAGTGAAATGATGGCTGTGACCATTTACACAAGTTAGATCTGTCCTATATACATTTAACTCTTGCCTCTGGAATCCTGTCTTCTTTGCCACTGCAAAGTCTCTTTTAATGTATTTAAAGATTTCTTCATGTCTCTTTGATTACTGATATTATTGTACTTTTGACAGGGTGAAGAACCTAATGACAGAAAAATCAGCAAATTGTGTGAATATGCTTCAAAAAATCCACTACGCGTTCCCAAGGTTAGGTTGCCCTGTTATCCTTTCTGAATTTGATTACAGGGCCCTGCTAATATCCGAGCATTTTATTTTCCAACAATCTTTACAACATTGTGCAGTGTTATTTTTATGTACATAATCTGTTATATCTGCCATTTTCTTTCCTATTATATACAGCGATAACAGAATTTGGTGAACAATTGGTATATTCAGAATATACGTCCTCCGTTCTTAGCCTCTGTTTGGTATCCATTCTTTTTTTCATTCTCATTCTTCTACTAATTTTCAACCACACATTCATCAATAAAATAATCATTTCCATCACATCAATAACTTTTCCTTCATTTTATAATATTTTCCATCACATCAATAACTTTTCCTTCATTTTCAACCACAAAAAAGGTGTGATTTGACACAAAGAATACATTTTTTTCTAGAATAATGGTTACCAAACGGTGCCTAAGAAAATCTGAAACATTGGGAATGATATAGAAGAGATGAAAAAGAAAGTGGAAGATACGATCTTGTTCGAATATGTGAGACAAGCAATTATTGGATAGAAAGGGTAAAGTAGTACCCAACTTATAATCTCTAAGGCCTAGTGATCTGCCATATTATCTGTTTATTGCACAGATTTTTCCCTTAATATTTCCTCTCTGAACATTATTGCCAGTTTCCTTTATCTACTGAAAACATTTTTTGTTGTTAAAATTACATATTAGATTGTGCATTCATTTGGTGACAGTACCTAGAATAGGTACCATGTTCGTGCCATCTGGAACTTAGTGGCTTGCTTGGTATTCCTAGTCAAATTGATGGATTTTTTTCTAAAGACATTTTTAAATTTTAAAGTTTAACATTTTAGATTTTCAAAATTTGACGTGAATTTTATTGCCATTATCTTTTTTGAAAGCCAAATAAGATTATAAGAAGTTGCATCATGAAAAAACCTTTCTTTTGACCACGAAAATCAAACCATCCTCCATTATAAAACTGTAATAAGTTGATAACAATTTAAACTCTATTTTGATTACGTTCAAATATATTGTTATTTGACCGTTATTTGTAATATCTTTACTTGGAAGATCTGTTAACATTAAGATATGTGTCACATGTAATGGTTGCGGTTGAATTGGTGGCTACTAAGCTAATAATTTTTTTTAGCTTTCAAATATTCATGATAATTGAAGTTCTTTCTTCAACAATAAACCTACTTACAAATAGTCTGTAATTAGCATCAAACAAGTTCTCTGCTGTATATTCATTTTTAAAGCTTGCGAGTCTGAAGCACGAGTTAATTAGATGAATTTTGACGATGACATGAAGGGCGAACACATTAGTGTTTGTTTTGTGTCAACATCCCTTAAATCTGGATAGCTAGTTTATTGATTAGTTGTTTCTCTAAGTAATTTTTTTATATTTTTCTCCCAGTAGACTTTCTAGATTCATGTACTTAATTGGTTCTTGATTTAAATTTTTGTTTGCTACATAAATGTCTGTTTTTTTGCTCCTTATACAGTTGATACCTTCTGTAAATTTTCTTCCAATTGAGCTATCGGTAGAAAAACTTTAATGATAGCTCATAACTCATTGGTCAGATTACAACTCTTCTTGAGCAAAGGTGTTATCGGGAACTGAGGACTGAGAATCTTATGTATGTAAAAGTCATAATGTGTATCTACCGAAAGTTGTTCATAGCTTGCAAACAGCAAATGTGAGTTCATCAATCCTTTACTTTTAGCTGGATTGCTGTAGTAGTTTCACCATTTGAAGCTTTATTGACTTTCAATTGTCAGTATTAACAAGGAGGTAGTAAGTTGACATACTTGTACATATTAGAAATTTATGTTCTAATCATACTATGCATTAGATCAATTTCTAAGAGGAAAAATGGAAGCAAATTATTCCCTTCATGGGCAACGATTATGACTTTTTTATTCTTTTGACAGTATTGTAAAAGATAAAATTTTCCACGTTCTTGATTGACTTGTATCTCTTTGCATTTTGTTGGTAACCTCATTTTAAACACATCATTTTCACGATACAAAAATTATGCAAACTTAGAACCTTCCTCTTGAGGAAAGATGAAATATTTGCTTCCAAAGTGTCAGAGATCTTATAATATATGAAAAGACCCACTTTTAGGGAGGCAACCTATATGAAAAGTTTGATGCTAAGCCTTCCGAAAAACGGGTTACTGTACTCAGGGAGATAAGCTCACAGCTTTTATTTGGGCAAGTTATGTTTTTACAGAAAAGCAGAATTTAGTTTTAATGACCTTTAGTATCAAAAATTTTATTTAAAATTGAGCACATTTCAATTGTCCTAACAAATGCACCAGCTTCAACTAAGCTTTAGTCTTTGAGATAGACAATACTAAATTTATTTGGTCAATCTTTGACCATTTTGTCATGTTTTATCTAGCAAGATTTGCAAGATGCTCATTTTGACTTGAAAACATTCAAGTTTTTTTTTTCTGATCTATGTATTCCCATGCCAATTCACCTGTACAAGAAATATTCAATTTTGCAACTCAGATTCATGATTGTACATTTTTCTGCATGTTTTTTAGGCTATCCAGTTATGAAAGTATAATGCCATTATCAATCAAGAAAAGAAGTATTTATGACCTCATCTCATAATAATTTGTAGTAATGACATAAAACAAAAAATGGTGTAGATTTTGCATTCAATATCGCTTACTTTGTTGCTTGGAATTTCTTATGTAAATCTGAGAATTATTTGAAAGAAGGTCTATTTTGTTTGAGAAATTCTGATGCAAAAATTATGTATGATGTCATGGTTACATTTGATTTATTCATTGCTGAATCCTGGTATAAGTACGGAGTATTGTACACAGGCCATTGTTTGCGGGTAGTTTTCTCAGTATTATTCATATCTTGCTGGATCAAACAAGGCATGACGAGATGCGGGTTGTCGGCTGCCAAGCTCTATTTGACTTTATAAATAACCAGGTGCCTTTTTTTATTGTTGCTCTAATAATGTGAACACTTAAAAGGATGCAATTAGCTTATGTGGTATCATTTGATGGTGCAGAAGGATGGTACCTATATGTTCAATCTAGAAGGATTGATCCCAAAACTGTGTCTTCTAGCTCAAGAGATGGGAGAGGACGAAAGGGTCCTGCACCTTCGTTGTGCTGGCCTGCAAACACTGTCTTCTACAGTAAGCTGCCTCTAACATCTCTGATGTTCAGCAAAATGCAAGTACCAATGAAACACTTTTACTAGGAAGAGTGGGTACTAATGTCTCAAAATATCCTTAACAACCCCACTCCTCAAGGTGTGCTTAATTGACATTACTTCATTTTAAAGCAGTGTTTTAAAAGGCTAAATTGGGTGTCGAGGCATTTCACCTTGAGGAGCTATAGAAACAATGTTTTAAAGCTTAAAACATCACCATTAAGATAAATGGGCCAGAAATTTGTATTTTTTTTTTCAGTCAATCATAGAAACCAGACATTAACAGCTTGTTTAAAGACGGCTCTTTTTTGTGGGTGGAATTACAAATTGTTTATATGCTTTTATGCTATTCTAAATATTACCTTTTAATTGATTAGATAGTAGCTTTCAGATTTCTAATATGAAAATGAGGAGGTATCCTCACAGATCTTATTCCCAAAATTCATTTGGTCAATATCTTGTCAGTGAAGAATTTTATCAGTTACCTTCTTTTTATAATTTAAGTTTTCACATATTTATGTGTGACAAAATGTAACTTCTCAACAAATAAATGAAATTAATTTTTAGCTTTTATATTGCTTTTTGAGCTTTATTGGGGACAGTTGTCTCTTGATGGTACATCATTTATTTATTTGGTCCGTATGTTGAAGTAATAAGCTTTGCCATACCTTCACTAGTTTCAAATTTCATTGTGTCACTTAGAATGTTCTTGAAATTAGCAGTTCAAGAATGGCGTGCATGAAGAATAGTTGACAATTTTTCTGAAAACAAATTTTCTTGTTATTTATTTTCTCATTGGGATTTTCCATGCAAACTGAAATTGGATTTATATAATATGGACTCTGAGACTTGTCCTAAAAATTTTGATGGACAGATATGGTTCATGGGTGAATTTTTTCACATCTCAGCGGACTTCGACAATGTAAGTTACTTCAGGGTCATTTGTATGTTCACGATTACATAAACTGAGGCAAGTCCTTGAAATATTTAAACATCTAGATTTTTTCATCCATCATGCAATGGATTCTTTCTTATGAGCATATATACAATTAGTAATTCACATGAAGACAATTGTGTCAAAAGGAACTTGTAGGAGTTCCTTGATAGCAGACCTCTTTTCTTTTAAATGTTATGGTTGGCTATGATCTTATACATTTAACAGTTATTACCGGTTCCTTTTGGCTTCACATTACTCAGTGGAAAGAGCAAATTAAGATAACTTTTGAGGCTTCACATATTTATTTTCAAGCTTGATGCTACTTTACTTTTATTCTTGATGTTTTAGATTCTTCTAAGAATCTTGGCTTTTATGAATTCATGGTGAATATTTTGAATGATAGTAGGCAGTCTCAAATGAATACATGCTGGTCATGAAAGTATACATACATACAGCTTGGATGACAGCATTGCTTCTTCTTTTCCTATTATTTCTGCTCTCTTTTTGTTCATTTTTCCTTGTCCTCTATCATTCCCTCTGCAGCTGAAGAAATTAAAAAGATTTAGAGGCTTAACTGGATCCCGTCTTTCTTTATCTTTTGTTCTTTTTCTTGACATGTGTCCGCCTTTCTCCTTTCCTTTGTGTTTCTGTTGATGAGAAATGACAATAGACAAGCTTCCCTCGGGAGACTTCTGACTGCTTCTTCATTGCCTCTTATTTCTCTCTCCCCTTCAAGCTGGCATGTATACTTAAAGTCTACATGCATTCTCCCCTTTTTTTTAATGAATTTCTTGTATCATCAAGAAAACTCTGCTAAAATGCCAAGTCAGTAATATAAATTCTTTTATAAGGATATCTCCTCAGCAATTTTTAGCTACTATTGAAGATGTCATGTTTGTTACCGTGTTAAGTAATCACCTTTTCTTATTTTTACAAAAATCAGGTTGTTTCTGCAGTCCTGGAAAATTGTCACTGCCCAGATATGGAGTCCGATTATCTTACTAATGGTAAGCAAGAAGAGGTGCAAAGAGTTGAAAATCAAAATTCTCCACCTGATGCCGTGAATAGGGCTATTTCTTGGAGAAAGATTGTAAATGAGAGAGACTATGTTACAATGTAATTCCTCTTCCCAAGATGGTCACATCTGGAGTCATGTTTATGTTCTGTGCTGTGGATTTGGTATATCTAACATGGATTCTGTTCTGGTAAACAGGGAAGATACAGGAAGTCCCAGATTCTGGGCAAGAGTATGCTTGAATAACATGGCAAAGTTGGCCAGGGAGGCTACAACCGTACGCCGTGTTCTTGAAGCCTTATTCCGTTACTTCGATCAGGGCAATCTCTGGTCACCTGATGAGGGGCTGGCCCTTGCTGTTTTGATGGACATGCAATCAATAATGGAGAACTCTGGTCTTCAACCTTTCAAACTTCTGCATGTTTATGAATGAACTTCTTAGGGCTTACTCTGCCTTTTTATCATCGCCTTCCATTTCTTTAATACTCATTGAACTGTTAATTTGACTTGCAGGACATAACACTCATTTTTTGCTATCTACTGTAATCAAGCATCTTGATCATAAGAATGTCTTGAAAAGCCCCAACATGCAGGTAGATATCGTTCAAGTTGCTACCACTCTGGCTCAAGCGACAAAGGTCCAACCATCTGTGACAATTGTTGGTGCATTTAGTGATATGATGAGACATTTGCGGAAAAGCATACACTGCTCTCTTGATGACACAGAACTCGGGGAAGAACTAATTCAGTGGAACAGGAAGTTTCAAGCAGCTGTTGATGAGTGTCTTGTTCAGTTGTCTTGCAAGGTTACCTTTTGACCCTTACCTTACAGTAATTACTTTTGGCAGTGTGGTAAATAATGTATAAATTATGAAAGCTTGATCAGTTGTCAATATGTTAAAGATAATATTATCAGTGATAATAAAATGAGATATAGCTATGTTCGTATAAGAAATACCCCCACCTCAATGCAAGGCCAACAAAGAAATTCCTATATATTATATGAAATGAGTAAATCTAAAAGTGAATTCCTCTTCAAGTCAGGTTGGAGATGCTGGCCCCATTCTTGACGTAATGTCTGTGATGTTAGAGAGCATTTCAAATATAACAGTTATGGCTAGAAACACAATTACTGCTGTCTATCGCATTGCTCAGATTGTGGCATTCTTGCCAAATATATTGTATCAAAATAAGGCAAGGCTGTTTCTATCTCATGTAGTATGCTTGACATCTATGATTGAAATTATTTAACACCGTATATTTATTTCTCTGGCTTAGGCTTTCCCTGAGGCTTTATTCCATCAATTACTGCTCGCCATGGTCTCTCCAGACCATGAGACAAGGCTTGGGGCACATCGTGTATTTTCTGTTGTACTTGTTCCATCATCTGTTTGCCCTCCTAGTAGCTCTACTACCAGCTCCTCAACTAAACCTGCTGATTTTCAGAGGACGCTGTCTAGAACTGTTTCTGTGTTTTCTTCTTCTGCTGCTCTATTTGAGAAGATGAGGAAAGAACAACAGTACTCCCAAAAATTTTCAGATCAAACAGATGTAGTTTTAAATAATGGCGAAGTAAAGCTCAACAGTCCATCCATGCTGAAACGGCTGACATCCAGTTATAGTCAAAATACTAGCATGAGGAGATGTTCAATGCCCGTAACCATGGGTAATTTAGAGAAGGAACCGGTACTTGAACCTTAGATACTTTGAGTATTTCTTTTAAAACCATACTGAAATGCTATATGGTTGCTATACTTCCTGACAATATCCACTTACAATGCAGAAGGGGATCTCTCTTAAGTTGAAAAGCCGACAGATCAGCCTCTTGTTGTCTTCCATCTGGGTGCAGGCAGTCTCTCATTTGAACACTCCTGGGAACTATGAAGCACTTGCCAACACATACAGCTTGGTCATACTATTTTCAAGAAACAAGGTAATTTTCTCACCCCAGATATTACTATGCATTGCAAGTGCACTTCCCATTCTGTAATGACCACTGTATGTTATCTTACTCATACTCTAAGACTCCTGAAATATTATCAACTCGCGTTCTTCTATCTTTCAGTGTGTTTCTGATTATAACACCTCGAACAATCTCTGTTAGATTACAATTACCACCTCATGTTCTCATCCACAAAAACTATGTCATCAACGAACATACACCTAGGAAACCTAATTGTTGATGTGTCTCTAAGCTCATTCATGCATAAAGCCAAAAAAAAAGGACTTAAGGAAGAACCTTATGAAGCAGCCTACAAGGAAATATATTCTCCACTGCTACCAGTACTGTATTTTACATTCGTCATTGCTCTATCTTACACATAGTCAATAATATTGATATATCTAACAAAAATATTTCTCTCTAACACTCAGTATATTACTTTCCATGGATAACAGACCGTAAGCTTTCTTGGAATCAATCAAATTCATTTGAAAATCTTGTTTCTTTTCTTTCTACTTTTCCATCAATATCCTAAGCAGGTAAATGACCTTGAAAGTAGATCTTCTTAGCATAAAATCGAACCCCTTCCCTGAGATCTTAGAACTAAACCTTAATCTATGCACTACCAATCTCTCAAATAATTTTATTGTACGGCTTGTGATCTTAATACCTTGTTATTTGTACGAAATTTCCTTTATTCTTATGAATAGGCATCATGACACTTCTCTCCTTTCACCTGTCATCCTTTAAATCTTTAATATCTCGATTCTCATAGGATGATCGTGTCTAACATAAAATACTGGCATCATTTAGACACTTGTACACTTTGGTACGAGTTCTATCAGGACTACTTACTCTTTTCATTTCCATCCTGTTCATATCCTTCACTTTTAAGGTCACGTATTCTTCTCATATATTTAGCATTCCTATCCATGATGTAGTTTGTCAAATCTCCAGTATCCACATTATTCCTTTCACTAAATAGTTTGTCAAAATAATTTCTCCATCTTTCTGTGAACCATCGATAAACAAACTCTTTGGTTTTTCATCTTTAATGCACTTAACTTGGTTTAATGTCTTCTTCCCTTCTTCGTTTTGATGAAATATCTTTCTTTGTATTCTTGGTCCTATGACAATTGACAAGTTCTCTTCCAGCCATGATCTGGGATCATCCTATTGACTTCCCGGTTAGCTAATACGTCTAAGGGTTCTCCACATTTAAGTTAACTGAAAATATGTAGTTTTCTCTTATTGCATTGTCAAAGACATCTAATGTCTCTGAAATGAGGAAACGCGAAGGTTTTGCTAAAGAAATGCTGTTGAGAAAGGGCGGATAGATGCTAAAGAAAGAAAATAAAAATAAGTATGCACTTATATTAGTGCACCCGTTGTGGAAGCAAGACAGTATGACACACACATGTGTTCTACTTTTAGAGAACTTTAAAGAGTTTCAGTTTCTTTCTTTCTTTCTTTCTTTTTATTTTTCCTGTTATACAGTTTGATATGTATTTTCCAGCAGTCATATAGTATGCACAGTGGCAGAGCTAGAAAATTTACAATAGGTGAAAAAATTTTAAAGTATAGATGTACTATGTACATAAAAAAATAAAAAATTCTACATAGATTTTACAAAAATTTCAAAATGTTGTGGGGGGTCCCCCCCCTCCCCCCTGCGGCTCCGCCATTGATTATGCATATTTATCATCCTCAAAACAGCTTGCGAAGTGCTAACAAAAGTATAACTTTCACAGATTGTTGGAAAAGCTTGAATAGTTGGCCTATATATATTTATATAAAGAACATATTTTGACTTCATCTGTACATATTTTCCTGTCATTCAGATCGTAATTTTGGAAGTCATCCATGTAATTGTAGTAGTGAGACTTGAATTAGATTTCCCATTTCCCAAGAAGAACCGTAAAGTACATGAAAATTTTGGCTTTGGAGATGAGAATGAAAAAGGCAACATGATTTGTATTGTTGAACCACTTGATCTTAATGTTTTAAAAGGCATACATATGTTATTTAAAAAATTATCTTCTAACATGTCCCCTCACATGTAGGCATGCTTTATTTTTTCCCAATATAGCCTAACACGTGCACAATTCATTAGAAGAATGGCGGAATGAGTCCCCATCTATTTCATTTAAATATTATTTTCAAGTGGAACTTTGGGATTTCTTTTGATTTGGTACATAAATATATATAAAGAGAGTTTAATAACTTCATGGACCAAATTATAGTCAAATTGATATCTTCCTTATTCTGAGTTAGATAGGTTATTATGTTGTGATTTAAGATTATTTTTGATGATAGCCTACCTGCTTAATATAGGTTAATGGTGCTTGATATTGTAGCATTGTTTCAAGAAATGGGCCATCATTCTTACTGCTTTATAATTAGAGATGGGAGTAGCCATCAATCTAGTCTCTGTTGCTACCGCTTCCCCGGTCTCTCATAGTTGGGTTGATTGTAATTCGATAATTATTGTGCCATTTATACGGTGTGATACTTCTTAATATATATTTGAATGGGTTTTAAAAAAGTACCAAAGGGGTTTGAGTTGATAGAACAAGATGTAGAACCTACATAATGAACTACAAATAACTTTTAAGAATGCAGGTTAGAAGGAAGTATTTGGGATGTAGACATAAATAGTGAGTGACTTGGTTTAGAATGAGGTGACTAAGTGTATTTTGAAATGTAGCAAATGAGACTAGGAGAGTTGACATAGGATTGCAATGAACAAAAAACGAGATTGAGAAAGAAAGAGAAGGGAAGGGAAGAGTAGAAAAGGAAGACTTCAGGAGAGAGGAAATATCTTTATCCAATTCATCAAAGTCTACGCATTACAATGAACACCCCCCCCCCCCCCCCCCCCCCTAAAACTTTATCATAAACATCACACAAGAACTAACACGAATCAAGGGAATTTGGAGAAAGATAGTTTAAGACCAGCTCATATATCGACTTAAAATGGCTATCACAGCTATAGGAACAAAGATGGATTCAGGATCAGACTACAAGGCCCCCCCCCCCCCCCCCCCCCTCCTTTTTATATAGGACAAAGAAGCTAAAATCAAAAGAATTTCTAATAATCTATAATCTTATCAGAATGTTACAAGTGATCTAATCTAAAAAAATATAATCTAAATGAAGCTCTACTTTAAAATCATATCTTTATTCTTATCTTCATTTCCCATCAAGAGTTCAAGAGCAGAAATGCAGTTAAATAAGAAATTGGTAGTAGCACAGTTCCATCTTGGATAAGACTGAAATAGAATTCCTATGAACTTATCAAAAATATGAAAATGAGGCTGTCGATATGTATAAGTTAACCTAATGGGAAGGGAAGAGAGCAATTTAGGATTCCTGAGTGGAAATATATGAATAGTCATTTAAATATCCCAGAGCAATGATCTAGAGAGAATTGTTTATAAGATATATCAACTAAGGGAAAAGAGAAGTAGAAATTTAAACCAAGTTAAGTATATTAAGGATTGAGAATCAAGAGTGTATTTTTTTTTTAAATTTAAATCCACTGGTACTTAGGTGGGAGCTTGGCAGACAGTAGCTGTAGATAAATAAATAAATGGAATAAAATAGGGAGAGGAACATAGAACCGTACCTCCAGAATTTCCGGGAGGAATATTAATGTCCTTAAAAATGAGACCATAAAAAGATGGAAGAATTATGTTAACAAATTAGTGATAAGGTATAATGTGGATCTTGGAGATTGACTCTACTGAATATGAAATATTTATTTACACCACAAGAATATTGGTTATGGAAGTGAGGGACAGTTGAACAGGATAGAGATGAGAATGGCAATTTGTTCACATGGAATCATCAAAACTATGAATATATGCGGGTGATATGAATAGAAAGCTGCTCGAGCCTATTTTATAAAGATAAAAAAAAAAGAAAAATAACAAGAGATAAAAAAAAATTCAACCATAACATGAAAGGTTGGGCGGTTCCCGACTATGGAGTTTTTTCTTTTCTCCTTTGATACAACCAGCACGCTAAGTTCTTGTTGTAAGAGAGCTATTTTTGTGTACATAAGGACAAAAGAGAAGTCTATGGCCGTTTCATGCTGTCCCATAGCCTTTTTTGCTGAATCTCACTTGGCAGAATCTGAAATCTTGTATTGATTTCTCTCTGTTTTTCTATTAAATTCACCTCTATTTTAGATGCTCTTATCTTTGCTCCTGTGAAAGGTGGTCCTTTATCATGTACATTACTTTCCTGTACTCATAAACATGAATCAGTTTAAGATCATGAATCACAGTCTTGGTTATGATTTTCTTTGCCTACCTTGTAATGCTGCCCTGCAATGTTTTCATGTAGAAATCCAGTAACGATATTCTTATTCGAAGTTTTCAGCTAGCATTTTCCTTAAGGAGCATATCTCTCCAAGGAGGTAGGTTCTTATGGTTTCATTTGAATTTTAGTATGCTTTGTTTCTGTTTTGTCTAATTGAAAGCATTTATTCTCTTTGGGAAAACAATGAAGTATGAAAAAATTGTTTATTGACTTTCTTTGTTTTCATTCTAACTACATACAAAATTGTGATTAGTATGCTATTTGGTCGAGCAATTGCAGAAGTTACGAAATGAGGCTATAAATTTTCATCCATTTTACCATGTGTCATCCCAAATGAACCCTCATCTTACCTTATCCCCCTCCTTCCCCATGAACTCGACAGTTACATATTACTTGTTAGTGGCAAGTGCCTTCCCTCTCCAAATTATCACTCGTTAAAACTGTTCATGTTTAAGAAACAATGAGTTTGCAATTTAAATGATTTTCTACTCATCATATGAATAGTTGCAATTACTATGTTAGATTTAGATTGATTAAGGATAACCTCTGATCCTTGTGTAAGAAGGACATCAAAGTTTCCTTTTGTCAGGGGATTACTCACTCTGGCACATTTCTGTTCTGAACATATAAACTCCTATAGTTTTGTTCAAAATCTAGCAAAACATTGATGTTCCTTCTTTTATTAACTTGACAACGTTTATTGTCTTTACCAAAAGTTGAGCTCCCTAAATCAATCTTATTTCTCATGCTCACAGGACCACTTCAGCCATCTCGCCGCAGGTCTCTTTTCACCTTGGCAACATCTATGATACTTTTCTTATCGAAAGCCTACAAATTTATCCCTCTTCTCACTTCTGCCAAGGCTGCTTTGACGGAGAAAACAGTATGTCCAGCAGCATTAGTTTGTGACCTGTGCTTAGCATAGGCTTGTTCACTAGATGCAGAGTGGTTCAAGAAATTTTAAGCATAGATAATATTATGTTTGACCAATGACCAGTTTACCAGGAGCAAAAAGCTAACCTAGAGAATGCTTCAACAGGTTGATCCTTTTCTCCAGCTGGTAGATGATAGCAAGTTGCAGGCTAAATTAGTAGATCCTAAGGTGAATGCTTATGGATCAAAAGAGGATGATGAAAATGCCCTAAAGTCTCTTTCGGTAATTAAAATTAGCGAGGATCAATCTACAGAATCTTTTGCCTCCAAGATTGTGAAGAATTTGGGGAAGCTATCCAATGTATAATTTTTTACCTGTTTATATGCTCTGCACCATTTTTATCCTATAGTATGGTACCCCATTCAACTTTTGAGTTCTACTACACAGACTGAATCATCAAATATAAAGGAGCAATTGCTTAAAGATTTTCTTCCTGATGATGTTTGTCCATTGGGTGCCCAGCTAGTTACAGAAACCCCCGGGCAAATCTACCAATTAGATATGAACGAAAATGAACATTCTGAGAAGGTACTTAACATTCAGAAATTACAGTTCACTTTTATCCTTTTAGATACCTTATTTATTTACTTATACTGTAAATCTGCAGGCCGAGTATCCAATGTTTACAATAGATGATGACTGTCCAACGGATTTATTGGTAAATCAGACAGATCCCTGCTCCCAGCTGACAATAGAAAGTCCCTGTCTCCTGAGTGTAGATCAATTTATGGCTTCGGTATGTTAGTGTTTCCATTTTTTTATTATTTCCTTGTCTCTTCAAAGTTATTCTTGTTCCCGTTCAGACAAAATCTTTATGGGGGAATATCAGCCAAGTTACAGCTCTTCCTCTTGTATTAGTTTTAATTATGACAAAATGGAGCACATAGTACCTTCTCTTTCCATTATTAAGTGTCTTTTAAATTTGTTTCTTATTTATTACATAAAGGACATGGGATGCTTTTAGTAGGAGATGCGAAGATATCTAGAAATCCTTGCATCAGAGAATGACAAGCACGATAAATATACCAATATGGGTTATAGGCATTTAAACACTCTTATTTAGGAGAAAGTGCCCCAGTAAAAGTAACTTGTGTTAGATAAGGACTAAAATGAAACAAAAGTTTGAGACTGAAAGATGGAAGCTGTGATTTGCTTCTAGATTTTCACCTTAGCTCATTGGAGAATATGGTCGTTCAGCTACCACAACAAGAAATAAAACCTATTGCCATGAAAAGATAATCTACTTTAGGTTCTTAATTAACTTTGGGAATTATGCTCAATCAAGAAGTTATTTTTTAGGTCGTGTGAGCATAGATTCTAAGTATCAGTTGATGGACTGAACATATTCAATCCTCAGTAAACATAATAGTTGAACCATTCTATATTTTTTAGCAGATCTTCTATTGTTGGATTATAATTTATGTTGAGTGTACAACAATAAGTTCATTGCAGACTTAAACAAATTGGAAGAATCTTTACAATACCTATAGTTTCCGTTGGGACATTAAGTATTGAACTTCAGAGTTATGCTATGGATCTGGTTTTACCATGCTACATATCAGTGATGTAAAATTGAATTAACATTTCTTAAAGAAGCTACTGTACCTTTTTTTTTTTTTTTCTAAATTTGCTGGTGAAATTATTGAGTGAATGAAAATATAATGTTTTGTATTACAATGTTATAGAATCAAATCTCCAATGTCGCCCTATAGGAAGAACTAAAAACTCATTGATTATTTAAGTTTTGCCAGCCAATATGAAAGCAATTTTTTCCATTAGCTTGCAACAGCTTGTGTCGATAGTTTCCTAGAGTGCTGATACATCTAGTGTCAATTTTTCTCTCGTGTTTTCTATCTGTAATAAATACAAAAGGAATCTTGTTTTCTTTCTGTGATATATATGTAAGGAAGATGGTTTTAGAAGTCTGGCCAACTCCGGATCAGATTCATTTTCTTGAAGTCATTTTATTCTCTTATCCAAATTGATTTTGCTTGGCAGTTTCAAAAAGTGTGTTATCTGATTTAAAATTTGGCGATCCTCGGATTCGGATACTCATTACTTCTACTTTTGACATTAAGTTGGTTGCTCTAATCCAAAATAGCACAATAACGGTTTCATACTCTTTCTTTTTGGTTATGCAAATGAAGTAATTTTGCTTATTTCACTTCTCACAAAGTGTCTACTTCATTATGCTTCATGTTCCATATTACTACTTCATTTTCTGAGAATGTTGAGTGAAAATGGAAACTATATTTTTTACTTGGAACTGCGAATCAAAAGGTCAACTCTGGGAAGCATTGAAGAACTTAAGATATTTAGTCCAATGCTATATGGTGTTAGAGGACTACATGGTTCTTAATGAATTTTGAGAACTGTGTGAATAATTGAGAATTATGAGCTGTATGAACTGACCCTCTTATTCTTGCAATCAGTACTTGGATGAATAGCTGACGAAAAACCTTAATCATTACAACTTACTGAAGATTGACAATATATGTCTATGACACGAACCATTAAATTGGGTGTTAAAACTTTTCTGGAACTCAGAAATTGGGATACATTTTGATAGCATCGCATCATTTGTACTGAATGTGTTTCCTGAAGTCACTAAGTTGATGTTGTTGCAGATGTCAGAGTCAACAAAGCAGGTTGGACGGTTTTCTTTCTCGGATCCCTCTCACATGGCATATAATGATATGGCAAGCCAGTGTGAGGCTCTTCAGATCGAAAAGCAGCAAGTAATGTCAAATGTTATGAATGCACAACTGATTCAAGAGAATCCAGTCAGCTTCTCTGGCCAGGATGACGCCCAGGCACTTGACAATCCATTTTATGAATCCGGATTTTTTATGGTGAGATATATCTGAAAAGTAGACCATAATTACTTTATGAACATTTACCGAATTATACAGTCTTACTCTCCTTGAGTTTGTTATGTTGCGAAAGTAATATTTTATGATGAGTTAAAATTGTCAAATACTTAACATTCCATCCATTATTTTGTGCAGCATTTCCTGTGGATTTTAACGCTTACTGAATATATTTTGCAGACACCATCTATTGGAACTATTCCAATGACATGTCCATCCGAATTTCAGCATCAGCCCGATTCCTTCCTCTTGCCAACTTCAAGTCCATATGACAACTTTTTGAAGGCGGCTGGGAGTTGATATTATTTGGTTGCAATTTATTGTGAAAGGTTGGCAGTAGATTTTTTTTTTCATTTTTAACAGTTTCGGGTTATTCATCGAGTCATTTGTGTTCACCGTTTTTCTTGGATGCTGTTTCTTTCACTTGAAGAGCTGCAAATCAATCGTATAAAGCATTGACGGTGTCCCCTTAAGGCCTGGTGGTTCTGCACTCTTGATAGTTGCAGTTAGAGGGAAGACTTGGTGTCTTTCATGTTTTTGAATGTATAGATGTACAATTGATGCTACCAGATAAACTATATGATTGAACATCGAAAAAGGCAGTTTTGGCAAATAAATAGTGAAAGGAAACTTGAACAAAGAGCACTCTTTGTTTTCAGATTAGAAAGGCCAATCTGCATTGCTATTTAACATAGAAATAACTATATGCTTCTGTTCTGTTCAATGATTCAATCGGACAAACTGCAAAACTAGACATTATAAATGGACAATAAACTTACAAATTGGCAGGATCATACAGCATAACTGACGACACTACCCAAATAAAAGCAACTTAAATAATAATAAGACATGTAATTAAAAGATGAGAACCCATAATTCCTCATCTCAATTCATATAAGAATCGGAATAGAAAAGAAAGAAAATTATTACTATCTGAGAATAGACATCCATGCACAGTAAGCACAGACTATCTTTTGTGACATATACACATATACAGCAAATGAGAGGCTCATTAAAGTTATGTCTTTCCAATCACCCTTCTGCTTTGGACTCAAATTATCCATCACCACCCCTCCAAGTTTCTCCATACCAAAATAAAGCTGCTGCACTATTCCCTTATTCTTTTCATTACTTTCCTTCTTCGTTTTCGCATTAGACGGATCGCGGTTTTGGCTACAAGCTGAGATGAATTTTCTTGATTTTTTTACGGAATTGAGTTGATGATCTGGAATTGGACATAAATGGCCTATTGATAGAGCAGCCATGGAGGACATGAAAAAGGGTTATAGAAATGGGAATTTTTGAAGTGGATTAATCATAGAAATGAATGATTTGGGAAGAAGAAAAGTGCATTTGACTTGATTTGGAGAAGAAAATATCTCCTCCGGAAAGAAAGTGCGCAAAGAAATGGATAAGGCAAGTGTATGGGTCTCCTTTTATGACAAGGCAAGGTGTGCAAAGAAAATATCTCCTTTTTTGACTTACACAAATATTCTTTGGGTTAATTTTACAAGGGCTTTGCTACAAGTACATAAAGGTATACATAAGGGTGTCCATTGGATGGAGTGCCGGTGCCCCAATGTACAAGAAGAATAATCCATTTTACAAACGGTCACTGAAATTTAAAACTTGCACTAACGATCACTGAAGTATCATCCGATTTCAATAATGGTCATTGAATGACCTTTTTCATTTTAATTAAAACTTAATGGACCAAAATAGTTGAAACTTGAACTTTGAGGATCTAAATCGTAAAATTGACAATAAAACCCCCAAAAACCATTTCTTCTTGTGAAATTAACCTATATAAGGTGAATTTTTTTTATTATTTATTTGTTTCTTTCTTTTTTTCTTTTTTTTTTTTGTAAAACGTGAGAGGGACAGAGTAAAAAGAAAATAAGAACATAAAAAAAATCAATAAAATTATATATGAATTCTTGAAAATATATTTACAAAATAGTATAAAACCATAACTTCAACTTAAAATAAATAATAAATTCAGTTAAACTGTAAAATAATACATAATATTAAATATC
>CAIGRM010033751.1:0-10724 GCA_903798335.1 Fraxinus albicans | reverse complement strand
GAGTTGCCTGCAATTAGAATAAATAGTGATAATAATGTATTGCCGTACCTGATGCTAAAGTGCATGGATCGTGACCTTCCAAATATTCGATAAACGTTGGGGTCACAATTATGGAAAGTGGAAAAAAGTCATGCTTGGTTCCAGTTGATGTACACTCCAGTGTTGATATGTTTTCATTAATGGATATGTCATTAGACATATACAATGCAACAATTGAACCTTCAGGTCACAATTTTAGAGATGAAGTCAGTTGTCTATGTTCCTAATGGTATGCAAATAGAAAATGGAAGAGTTTTTCATAATAAGGAAATTCTGAAATTGAGATTGTCTTTGTTTGTAATACAAAACATGTTTGAATTTATGGTTGTTCATTCGGACAAGAAAGAATATCTTGCCACGTGTTCGTAAGAAGAGTGTAATTGTATATGCAAATCATCAAAATTGGGGATAACGGAGATGTTTAAGATTATGCGGATTACATATGGTCACACATGTGCTTCAAATATAATATTGTGATCACACATGTAGGTATCAACTGAAGTTGTGTCATCTTGCATCAAATACAAGTACACCTTCTCACAAACCATATACACTCCAAACGATATATGCAATGACATGTTTTATATATATATATATATATATATATATATATATATATATATATATATATAGTTTGTTTAAATTATGTAAAGGCTTGGAGATCTCGGGAGAAAACACTAAAGATGATTAGGGAGATCCTTCATATTCATTCATGAAAATACCAAACTTCTTTTCTATACTTCATCAAACAAATCCAGGTACGGTCAGAGGACTAGATCTTGATGGTCACAATAGATTCAAATAGTACTTCATGACCCTAGGTAGATCAATTAGATGATGGGAACATTGTAGGCCTGTGATTTTAGTTGATGGGGGATATTTGAATAGACACTATGCTGGTACACTTTTCATTGTGTGTATACAAGATGCTAATAACAGGATATTCATGTTTGCATTTGAAATTGAAGATAACGAGAATGATAGGTCTTTGTTGTGATTTTTTGAAAACTCGAAGAAGACATATATAAATAGGGATGGTTTGTGTTTTGTATCAGACCGTTACAACAGTATCAAGAACATAACTGAAAAGGTGTATCCAGGGACCTGTCATGGGATCTGTTCATATCATCTCCTACAGAACCTGAAATCACATTATGGAAAATCAGGTCATAACATAACGCATGCTTTCAATTTAGTAGTCCGGGCACATACACTGGCTGAATTCGAATATAATATGCAACAACTGGCTTCAATGAATCATAAGATTACGGATTACTGGTAATGTGTTAAATTCAAGCAAAATTTAAATTCTAATAGAGGTCACAAATGTCAGATGTAACATTTCTCAAAACGAGTTTTTTCTTGTATGTCGAAGTAGGACCGAAAAGTGGTCACGATTCTTCATGCTAGCTAATAGGTACTAAACAATGATATCAAATATAGTGGAGTCAGTGAATGGGGTTACAAAGGCAACCAAGAATTACCCTATTGTAGCTTTATTAGATTCATTAAGACAAACTTTACAATCTTGATTCCACAAACATAGGGATACAATACATGACACTTTTACGAAGTTGTCGAGCAAGTACGAAAAAATGCTTCAGGAAATGAGCACTGATTTGAAATATTTGAGGGTAAGATTGGTATCTGTGACCTCCATCTCATCTTTATGACCATTAAAATATGTGATCTTAGCTTCCAGCTACTCCAACGTGCAGTTATCTATGACCTGATACGCATATACTCTTATTTGTGTTTGAACTCCATCTCTGTGTCCTATACTTAATGTATGTGAATTAACGATCATTATTTACAGGTGTCTCCTGCAAATCACACCATGTTTTCTAGAAGTGGTGAACGCTCATCTTTCATCGTTGATATAGAACAACGTACATATACATGCATGATGTTTCAATTAGATTAGTCACCATGTCCATACGTATTGGCTGTCATTGCAATGTTGAAGATGGGTCCATATGATTATTATTCATACTATTACTCAAGAGAGAGATATATGAATGCGTACCAGGACACTATATTTCTAATTGGAAATCCAGGTGACTGGAGAGTGCTTGATGAAGTGAAAGACATATTTGTATTAGCTCCTAACCGAAAAAGAAGTTTAGGAAGACCTATACAAAAGAGGAAGAGATCATCATGTGAAGGGAAAATAACTGTCAAATGTGGACGTTGTGGTGAAAATGGTCATAATCATAGGTCGTGCAGCAACTTGGTTTCATTAATTAAAAAAAGATCATAGTTACATGCGAATAATATGATGTCAACCGATAATACACATTGATTGTAGTTATAGCATTTAAGTTCTTTGTTCTCCTTATTGTTTCACTTGTTAGTTGCGGTAGTGTCAGATCATAGTTACATGCGAATAATATGATGTCAACCGATAATACACATTGATTGTAGTTATAGCATTTAAGTTCCTTGTTCTCCTTGTTGTTTCACTTGTTAGTTGCGGTAGTGTTAGTCATATCATGTAAATGTACATTGTTATTCGTTCAAATAATATTAATTCAAACTGTTAATGTGACTCGACCATTTGAGAAATAATGTGAAATTTTAGGTTTGGGTATGATTATGTGACATGATATTGATTCAATTGTGACTTAGACTGATTTGTGACCTATTGACAATATCATTTTTTTTATTTGACTTGTAAACAATAACATATGACTTGTAAACATTAATTTATGATATCAAGAAAATAATCTGTGACCTGTACACTAAACTGTGACATTTAAACATTTTATAATAGTGATTAGTCATATGTTGACATTATCATTTAGCCCCTATTTAGTGCACATATTTGCTTCAACAATGCACTTTTTGGTTGATGTGATGGAGAATGTGTAGTTGAAAAAAAAGTAAAAATTGTTGATGTGATGAAAAATATTATTTTATTGAAAAATGTGTGGTTGAAAATGAGTGAAGAATAAGAAGAAAAAAATAATGTGGTTCAAATATGGGCTTAACTTGAAGGAAATAATATGTGACATGTATACAGTTTCATTGTTATTTTATCACATCGACTTTAGAATAACGAAATGTAATAAGACATAAACAATGAAATAAAATTTCATAACATCATGAATATTCATAAACTTCAAATGTAATCATCATTACAAAATGAGATCTACATATTCCTCTGGTACTACATAGTTACATTAGTGTTCAGTCACAGATTTAACTATCAATCTATAACTACAAGCTCTTGACCTTTCCCTTTATTACCTTGGTGGCCTTCTTGATTTCACGGTACTTATAAAGTAGTACAGCTATATCCAACCGTGCTCTGATATCATCAAAATAGTTTGGCATGGATTCTAAGTCATTATGAAGAATGTATTCTACATATTTGATCACAAATATGCCGCAATCATGGCTGAAAAAAAAAATTCAGTTTATTAGTTTTTACATTAAAATGGTGGTCACAAATTAGATATTTATTTAATCACTAACACATTAAAGTGATTGTCACAAATATACCTATTTTGCTATTGTGGCCCCCATAACCTAGCGGAAGCCTCAACTCATCTAATCATCTGCATTTCTGTTTCATATTCCAATTGTATTAATTAAATGAGGGATGATTTTCAAATATGGTTCGATTTTCCCTTTCACACTTAAATCCATGAAGGTCCTCCTAGCCTAATTGAATATAATCAATGCTCGAGCCTTAATATCAAGCAACCCAAACATACAATTTGCCTTGTTTTTACGCAAAATTGGCAATAAGACTTGGTTTACTTCAGTCCATGAACTGCTCAATGGTATTCTAACATCAGTGATATCATTAATTAGTCATGTCTCTGTATGTAGAACGTTTGGATCCTTTATGAATTTCGAATATATATTCTTGATCTTGGCATGAAAGTACGAGTCAGTTGTGGTAGCTTTAAACTTGACATTCTCACCATACTATGCTAATGGATGAAGGTAATAGAAGCATGCATCCATTTGCTGTCACCATAGAATATAATAAACACGTAATTAGTCTTCAAGATATATATGAAGAATGATGTTTATACATAATATGTGACTTGTCCATCTGTTCTTTGATATGTATGTAATTTATGTGACCTGATTATGTGTGTGACTTGTATATATGGTATGTGACCTAAGATATGTGACTTGTGACTACTGAACAAACAATGATGTTTGTATGTGATATGTACCCTAGCACGTGTTCTGTGACCTGTATGAAATTTATGTGATCTGGCCATAATGTCTGTGACTTGTACATATGGTATGTGACCCACGGTATGTGATACAGTACAAATGCTATGATACATATGTAGAATGATATGTGATATTGCAGACCAAGTTGGTCAATGATGTGTCTAGATAAATGAGCTCATGCCACCATGTTTTGTTGCCTACGGCGAATGAAAATGGGGCTTAATGATCGTTAGCATCTTTGAATTTTTTCATATAAAGAGAAACAAACAACAAATTATTTATTATTATTTGTAATGAGTCTATGTTTTAGTTCACAAAATAATGTCATATATACTTATTTGTTGGTTTGAAACTTCTATGTAACCTACTCTAAAATGCTGCAACATCAGCATCATCTGCATGCCGACTGTAATATTGAAAAAATACAACATTCTTCAAACTTTTGCTTTGATTCCCTTCTTTAGAAACAAAAAGATACTGTAATATTCTTGCCGGTCTAGAGACTCGCTTCAACAGCAAACCGAATGTGGGTGCAGAAGTGGGTGATACCTGTCATATAGTGAAATATTAAACACGTCAATTCATTTTGTGACCTATAACAGGTAAAATATAATTTGTGCTTGTAAATGAGTTTTTTAACCAGGAACTTCTTAAAGTTTACATTCTGTGTCTTTCACCACACGGGCGATTACATCAACCAATTGTTTTTGAACTTGTTTTAATTGAAGCAATTGTGACCTAATGTTGCCAACGTTTTGAGTTGGTTGGGTAGAACCAATCCTCAAATCAAATGACATTGGTTCCAACGTCATTGGGTCGAATATTTGCTTAACAGGGTACATCTTACCTTTTCTTTTCTTATCAAAAGTTCTTTCAACATTTTTCCCTATAATGGCACGTTTATGTATGAAAAGTTAAGAAGTTACAAATGAAGATGTCAAACTCGGTAGTAGAATGAACTTATTTTTTCCTGAATGTTTCTAGCTTCATCACTAGGCAATTCACTTCTCACTTTGAATATGTTCAAAATTTGATCCATTGAGCTTGATATCATTGCGTTCACATATTCAGATAGAAGGTTTATTTCTGACTTCATCTCCAACAAGTCTGACTTGATTTCTCCTTGCATACGAACAATAATATTCATCTTGTGATTCCTATCAACCTTTATTGATGATAAATATACCTTGACATCATTGATTTGCATAGACAGCTCCTTATTTTTGGTTTGGAATTCACCAATTTCATTTTTCAAACTCTCCACAACCTATGAAATTTGACATACATCAGTGATATGGATAATGTAAGGTATCGATGTATACGAATCATGTGTGACCATGCATATTTGTCTGTGGCCTTGAGCTCTCTATGGCATGTGACCAATGCGTCTATATTTGTGACCTATCATGTGACTTCATCTTAAAATGCATATAAAAGAGAGAAATATGAAATTTGACCTAGAATTTGCATACATATTGAAATTTGAAACATGAACTCGAATAAAAAATGCAAATATGATAATATTTGATAAATCAATATACATAACTACACTTAAATTGAAGATAGCAATATACATTAGATCCATGTGCGTGTGCTGCCTAAAGTGGAGACATATGAGCAGATAGACCCTCATTTACATGTAAATGAATGTGCGCAGTGTGTGGCTCGATTAGAGGATCCATTGAAGTACGAACGGAAAATGATGTCCTCTGTTTTCTTGGAGGTGGATCAATAAAATCATTGTCGTCATCTTCGATATCACTAGAATGGCCCAATCGTCGTCAGTAATCATTAGAATGCATGGTTTGGACTTGCTGATTGGTTGTTAGAGCTTTAAACTTTTGCTGGCACATGATAACGGTGGTTGCTGTGATATGTTATATGAAAAACCTTCCATGTATGGCTGCACCATCTCCGTCTCAGACGGATTGGTGTCTTGTACTTGCAATTGTAATAAACAAAAAGACTTGTTATGGAACCCATTTACTGTGACATGTATATTGATTGCAGAACATGAATTGTGACTACATAACATAGTGAGTTGTGACCTGATAATGAGAACTATTACATGTCTCACAAATCAATGATTACTATGACATGTGAAATATGCAATGTGATTTTTCCTTTGACTGCATAATATGAAATGTGACATGCAACTCATTTGTGACTTGTTTATGTAATACACAAATGAAACAAAAACTTACATCTGGGTCACAGAACACCTCATCTTCAAGTTAGCAACATAGGCAGTTTATCTAATCTCCAATTCAGGAGACGTGAGTACCTCCTCCGATTCCTAGAAGTTACAGTGCCATCTAGCCGTAGAATAGACTCATAAATCCAAACTTGAAAGGCCACTAGAAATCCTTTGAGCTTATAATGAGAATATCTATTACTCAAACCATCTTTCAACGAGTTAATAGAAAGTTCAAACAAATTTTTCATCCATGAAAACATGTTCACAGTATCAAAGTCTTTAACAAGAGCAAACAAATAATTCTCAACAACGTTTTTGTACGAGATTGAGAAAAAGTATAATGCTATCAAATAAAGAATCCCAATCATAACCACGTCATGATCGTCTTCATTCGTTAAACCAAGGAAGATGTCTCTAACATCTTCATTTGTGACTAAGTTTAAGTGACAAATATTTTTCCATAATCCTGGAATGTGTATTTTGAAGACTTCTCATGACGTCCTGCCCTTGGTACCTAAGTCCCATAATGAGATAGAACTCAGGCAAAACAAAATCGTAGATACTCACCAGCCACTTGAACCACATCTCTTTATTGTTTGATTGCTTCACCTCCCGGAGTAGAAAATAATGTATTAGTTGAGATTGAACAAATATCTCACTACAATCCATAAAACAGGAAAAACAAGTATCTGTTTTTGTTCATCGTTAAGTTTCGATGTAAAATTTGGCATCACGCGCTTGGTTGCATTAGTAGAAATTTTACCAGGAAACCATATAGCCTTATGTATAATATACTCTCCTTCCTACAATATATGACAAACATAAAAAACCTACATCGGTATTTTGATACTTCTACATGCATTCATATCACACAATAAGCGTGTCGCAAGCAATTATTTTTAGCACAAACACTACTTAGATCACATATATGTAAGGTCACTAATTATATACAAATATAGGCTTATTACAACCTCGTCATTCATCATAGAACTATAGACATTTCACAAAAAATATAATAAATTGCATAATAATAGTAAAAATGCGATCATAATTAGACAAAGGGTCACTGTTAAACAGAAATCACAAAAAGAATGCTAGTCACAAAAACTATTCAAAAAATATGTATCTACGCCCCAAAAAAATGGAGATTGACTCAAACAAATGTAGATGTCACACAGAGTAGGCTGATCAGTATATCTCGACTATAATTTTTTTAAAATGAGGTACAAATTCTAACAATGTGTGACTATCCAAACCATAAACACCCAACAAATGTTAAATACGAATTTCCCATGAACTAAATCAAATAAACAATTTATTTAACTTTTCAAACAAATGTATCTCGAAACATGCTTCAATCAGATTTTTCACAAAATAAAGTCACAAATTCTAACATTGTGCGACTACACAAACCATTCACACCCAACATATGTTAAATATGTATTTTCAATTAACTAAATCAGATAGAGATTAATTTACTTTTCAAACACTAGGATTTCGCTATTTATGGGAGTTCTGCAACTGGTTTCAGGCATCAAATCTTTATTCCCTTTCATGCTTTTTCTTTCCTCTATTTTTCTTCTTAGATTTCTCACCAATCTTCGCTCGACTTTTAGGATCATTGCTCCTTGTTAAAATTATTTTCAATTTCTTGTATTTTTTGAATGAATTGTGAAAACCGTTTGACGAGTGCGCTGAGGTCACAATGTGATAATAGGGAAGAACAAAATTGATTTTATGGATGAAATGGAGAAGACCGCTATTCAGTTTATGGAGAAGGCGATCGTGGATTTTATAGGTGAAATTGAGGTTTATCTTGGAAGGGTTCTTCGCATTTTATGCATTAGGGCATAGATCACAATATGATAATGGGGGAAGAGGATAGCGGGTTTTGTGGGTGAAATAGAGAAAACCGCTATATATATATATATATATATATATATATATATATATATATATGACATTTGAAATAAAAAATATAATATCTGATATTCGAAATGGAATCTTCAAAATTTTGGTTCAATGTAATTTCTACATAATATTTTGTGATGTATTTTAATTAATTGGACAAGTCTAGGTGGATCCTAAGTGTCAATTAAATCAGTTCTAAGCAATATTGGTGCAAGATATCATCACTCATTTAAGGCTTGAGAGTTTTTTCACCAATATTTACCGATTTTAGGTGGCACCATTTAAGAGGAATTGAAAAAATCGGTGCTTGCTTATTTTTGGGACACCGATTTTGGAAGGTTTAAAAATCACCAAAAATCAATTATTGTAATTTTGATCGGTTATCTCAATCCACTAAATCGACGAATTTTGACAGTTTTTCATAATCACTTCTAATTCTAACCTCCATAAAATAATTATTTCAACGGACATATTTTTTTCAAAACTAACTTATAAATAAAAATATATTAAATAAAAAATTATTTATAAACAAAAAAATTACCTTATACTTAAAAAATACTTTTAACTAAAATATTACTTATAAGATAAAAAATTAAATTATAATTAAAAAATTACTTAAAAGTGAACTATCATTTTTATATAAAAAAAAATCAATTATAAAATAAACATTACTAATTAGACAAAAATCACTTATAAAATATAAGAAGTTACTTATACGTAAAAAAATCACTTAAAATTATTTAAAAGTACAAAATTTACTTATAATTGTAAAATTTACTTATAAATAAAACAATTAACTTAAAATTTTAATTAAATATTTAACTTTAGTTAATTTTTTAATGTTAATAATAATTTGTATGGAAAAAAATTACATAAAACATCATTTATGAATAAAAAATTTCATATAAGAAATTAAAAATTAAAAATTTTACTAAAGGACATTTTTTTAATTATGTGGATAATAAACACCTAAGTATAGGTTGGATAGTTTTTAAAACTGCTACAAAAACCATTCAAAATCAATTTGCTCACTTTAAAAAATTCTCATAACCAATACGTCGAAACTCCCAAGCAAGCGCTTAGGAGGTGTGTTCAATTGAGACTTTTAAAAACATTTTTGGATTTAAAAAAATTAGGAATATTCAATCTAGACTTTTGTGTGACTCTTTAAAAATATTGAGGTATTCAATTGAGACTTTATAGATTTTTAAAAAGTTTAAATGTCATGGTGTATTCAATTTAAACTTTTTAAAAGTCTCTATAAGTCTTGGGTTATTCAATTTGTCAATGACTTTTAAACATTTTTATAAAAGTCCTTAGGGTAATAACTTTTAAACAAAAAATACAAAAATAAATCCCAAAATTTGTCTATCATTTATCTCAAGATTTTGGAAGATGGACACAAAAAAAAAAATAAAATAAAATAAAATAAAATAAAATAAAATAAATAAAAATTAATATGTAATTTTTATTTATTTTCAATATTTTTCTTTCTTTTTTCATCCTACGGACAAATCGGAGCAATGATTAAATTTTTTTTATGCCGATTATATTTGTCTCTCCCTCTCTCTCTCTCTCTCTCTCTCATCTCCATTTTTCTACATAAAAATAATTTGCAACTAAAGATTCTTAATTTTTTCCATCCATTTTATATGAAAGAATTCCATTAATTCCTTAAAAATCTCAATTGAATACACCCTTTAGTTAATCAATCATTAGTTCATATGTGTGTAACGATAATGCTATTTATATTTTATATGTACCAAGGATGATGTGACGGCGACGAGGCATGAATTCATAAGGTCAAATAAATATAGAAATGTGAGACGCGCTTTATTGATCTTATTATTTAATACGATATATCATCTCAAACGGAGATAATGAAATAAATTATGATGGGATTATAAGGAAAAATGATCTATGAATTCAACAAAATATGTAAATAATTAGTCGATAGTAATTGTGAATTTGTGCGGTATCATGTAAGTCACGAGACTATGCTACATCGCTTTCTCCATTGGCTGACCTGAGGAAGAACCATGAACAACTTTTCTCTTCATACAATGGTGAAACTAGGATTTTGGTTTGGAGGGCCTACTATGATTGGTTGGTAAAGAGAACGACATTTGAAGGAAATAATAAAGTTGCATATTTGTTCAGAAACTTCGTTAAAAAATATAAAACTAATCAATTTTGGATTAACCGTAAATAAATATAAAAATAAAATAGTGAAAAAAAAAAAAAGGGAATCAATATCTTATATAAAGTTGGGTTAAGCACAGTAATTTGTCAACTTTATGTATCGAAAATTTATATTGTACATCTCACTTATGGAAATTTAGTGCTAAAGTTAATAGAAGGGTTATTGGCGCGAAACGTC
>CAIGRM010033731.1:0-11021 GCA_903798335.1 Fraxinus albicans | reverse complement strand
TTTCAAAATCTAAGCAACCATCAAAGTAGAAACACCTACTTTATTGTTTCTAAATGAACGCTCCTTATGACGTGAAAGACAATGAATACTGTGACGGTCATAACCTCGTTTTCGCTCATGAACCTGACCCCTATCCCTACGATCGTGTCGAAAATATTTTTGATCACGTTGTCAGCAATGATTTTGTCTATTATAGGACACGTCAAAATTATCAACATCAGTCGAATGTGGGATTTGCTTAAATTTGTTCAGGCCAGCAGTTAGGCTCCTACGCTCTTCAAGATTAGCAGCCATCCTAGTTTGGACAGCCACTAATTGATTTTGGAACTGTTGTTAATTAGTGGCAAATTGTGCTAATTGTTTGGTGAGGACATCAAATTGGGATGGGTCCATGGTCAGATTATTGGAAATAAATATGGCTAGATGACCACTACGCAACTGCATGCACTGTATTAGCAACTAAATGACGTGCAATGAAGAGATTAATGAACAATAAGTGCAAGCAACTGAAAATAATAACTTGAGCATTTTTTTAATTGTAAATTTTGGGGTTAAATAAAATCCAAATACGACAAACTAATATTGATGATACATGTAAAACAACAAAGCAGAGATCAAATACGAGTCAAAATCCGATCACGTAAAATAAGTGGGTAAAATGGGAATGTAACAAATCAAGGGATTCGATCACGTGAACCTTAGGTAAAATTATGGGAATTTAACAAGTCAAGGAATTCGGTCACGTGAACTTTAGGTAACATTAGAATAACAGCATGACGAAAAAAGTAATCGATGCACTTTTTAAGACGAAACAATGATGTAAACTAAGGATAAGAAATAGTAGCTTCTCTATTATTCGTCGAAGTAATTGAGCGCTAAGTAATTGATCTTCAAAGACAAAGAACAGTAACTTCCTGTTTGAAATAACTGAACCAATCAACGGGTCAAAGAGGCACCTGCAAAATGTTAAAAACTTTTTTTTTCTGCGCTTTTCTTTTTTTTTTTTTGTTTTTTTTTTGTCACTATTTTTTTTTAACTAAAAACAAATTACAAAAATAGGGGCCCAAAATAGAGACCAATATCAAATCAAAATCACTAAAATGGAGGCCCAAAACCAAATCAATTTCACAAAAAAAGATGGAGGCCCAAATTAAAGCCCAATACCAAATCAATTACCTAAACAAACACCCAACCAGAGGCTCAAGTTTGGATCTTCAGCAATTAGGAGGGGTGGTCGGCGATGAGGAGTGGACAACTGCCGATCGGTGGCGTGGTCTTCTTCTAGCGGCAACTTGGCCGACCTTATGAGGGACGACGGCATTAGGAGAGGTGGAGTGGAGTTTCTTCCCTGTTTCTTCTCTATATTCTTATTCTCCTCTTCTATCTTCTGTTTTTGTGGCTGGAATAGAGACGGGTGCGTGGGTCGGGGCGGTAGAGGCGAATGTAATACTGGGGAAGTTGAGATGATTGGCTGCGTTCTAGGTCCTGTTGTCGATGGGTGGCTGAACAATTTTTTTTATTTTTGGACAGAGAAGGGCTTGGCTATTGCAATGCTTGAAAGTGATGAATAAGATGTTGGGGGTTCGTTTCAGTGGGAAATTGGTTATGGGTGTGTGTAATAAACGAGGATGGAGGTGTGTTGGTTGGCTGTGGAAATTTGTAGCAATGGCGGCGTCGAAAGTTATTTTGGGAAGTTGCAGAAGGTTGGCTATAACTCTGCGGTGATTAGATTTTGGTTTGGTGTTTTGCAGTTTGGTGGTGGTTAGCAGTTTTGGGTTTTACAAGTGAGCAGTGGTTTGGGCGTAACTTGAAGGTGGAAGCCAGGTTTGGCTCTGATACCAAATTTAATGAGGACAATAGCAGAATTAGAATTGTAGGAAGAAAGTAGCAGTAAAAGAGATGGAGAAGAAATCGTGAAGAAGCAAGAAGAAGAAGAAGAAGAAGGGAGAAGAAATGGGGGAGAAAACGGCTGCAAGCCAATGATTTATCATATTCATCAACTATCTAAATTACAATATGAAAATCATATAAATAGCGAAAACCTAGCTATTAACGGGTTTGGGCCAACCCACTACCACAAGCCCAATAACAATAAAAAATAGAAAACATAAATGATAAAATCTAGTAACAATAAAATTAAGTCTCGACTGATAAAGTTCAATAACAATAAAACTAAGTCTCAATGATGTCCGCATCAACTCTATATTCTTAATATATAATGATTGCATTTAATAAATTACAACTTTCAATACTTTACTTCTTATATTATTCAAAACACATTTAAATTGATTGACTATTGACATATAAAAAATTATGTTAAATAAAATGTAAGCATAAATCAATAAATATTTCTTGAAAAAGTAAAATGAATAACCAAAATAGATAGTATTGTTGAACATCAATCAAGATGTCTGCATATCATAAATCATATTAAATGATCATAATTTCTTGTATTTAATTAAACATGTTATTTAATGTCATTAGTAATGTAATCTAAATTGATGTTAAATAGAATTACTCAAAAAAAATTCTGACTTTCTAAATTTATAAATACTCCGTAATGCATAAAATGTTCTTTATAAACAGTGAGCTCCTTATAAATGTTCCATTTAACCTAACCTGTCGTCAAAGTCTGTGTGTATATAGTCAAATGCATCCCATCCAGCCATCCTGCCGTAGGAAAAAAAGCCAGGAGCCCTCACTCGAAGTATATGGGATCGGATCAACTTCCTGATTTGTTGTGTAATTCTCAAATCATGTGTTGTTTATATGTTCCTGGATGCGAATGGATTGCAACTCATGTTCTGATGAGTGGTGAATTAAATTCCAAACATGGGTCCACATCTCAAGTAAATTTTCAACCTTGCCCAGATGACAAAACATCTTTTTCTCGTTTTATATGGTTGTAATAATTTCTTAGAACAATTTTTTACAATTCAATTATTACGTGCACTATTATTAAAAGAACATGAAATGCCTATCTTCTTCCTCAAATCCCATATAAAATGTTTTATAATTGTGGCACTTGGAATCATAATCCATTTCTGAAAGTATGCCTTACCTGTCAAGTTTGAAAATATCAAGATCCTCTGCTGAAATTGCTACAATTCAATACTGTTTTCACCCTTTTGGGCTGAGAAAAATAACAAATCTCACCATTGTTGCTTCCTCCGGCCCTTCTTCTTCTTCTTCAACTAGTGATTATGTAAATTATTCTTCAGCCGTTGTAGCACAGAATTTGACTGAAAAGGCTTTGAAGAATGGGAAACAACTTCAAGAAACTCACTCAGTGGCTCAAAATGAAAAGAAGATTACATCTTGGGGAGATGCTGAGGCTGGGGCCAGTCGAAGTCCAGCATGTCGTGTTTCAAATATGGTAGAGAAATCATGTGGTGGAAACAGAAAATGGCCTTTCTGGAGGAAACTGATGTTTGGATCCAAGAAATTCAGGAGTATTATTTTGCTTAACGCTGTCGCTTTTGTTTCCGGTATGTTACTAGATTCGAAAATCAGAAACTTGTGTTACTAGATAGCTCGTCTGAGTTTGTTGGGCTCTAATATTATATTGAATGAATCTAGATTTCCATCTTAAAAGTTTAAATATATGTGGAATTTTACCCTTTAATACTTGTGTGTGATGGATTGCTTGTGCATATTGTCGTTGCCAAGATCCTCCTAGACCTCTTGACCGATGCCTAGCACCAAGACCACCATCCATTCTGCGAAAGATTACACATCAAACTGCTCTAGCACTGGGAGAAAGAAAAAAAAAAGTGCAGTGGCTGAAAACTACTAACACCAACCATGTAGTTTTAAATATACGGTGACTTGTAGTGTTCTCGGCCACAGCACCTCTTTTTTCTAGTGGTCGAGCAGTTTGACGTATACTCCTTTACATATTGGATAGTAATCTTAGAAGCTGTTGACCGAGATTACTGGCGGAGGATTCTGTTGTAGACACATAAAATAAATAATCTAGGTGCCACGAGGTTTTTGGAAACCTAATCTCTTTTTTATATACTGTAGCAAGTGATATTACAGTCATAAAAGAGGTTGAAGCTTTCACGGATCCAGCTTACTTCTGTGCTGTTCGATTTGCTGTGTCAGCCATCCCATTCTTACCGTTCATCTTTAAGGCAAGGAATGATGTTCAAATCCGCAATTCAGGATTCGAATTGGGGCTATGGGTCAGTTTAGGCTATATATGTGAGGCACTTGGACTGCTTACTTCGGATGCAGGGCATGCTTCATTTATTTCTCTGTTTACAGTAAGGCCTCAAGTTATTACTAAAAGAATTCCTGGATGAGCTTTTATTGATCAAAATTTTCTGTGAAAATATTCAATTGTAGAGTAAGTTTGTTGCTGAAATGGACAGGTTATTGTAATTCCACTGCTTGAAAGCATGTTAGGAGCAATAGTACCTGCTCGAACTTGGTTTGGAATCTTCATGTCTGTGGTTGGGATTGCAATGTTAGAATGTAGTGGATCTCCTCCAAACGTAAGAGTTACCATTTTCTTTAGAATCTTTCGATGCTAATTATGCGATTAATTACTGTCCCTAATAGAATCATTTCACCACTTGATGTGTGTTTTATTCAGATTGGTGACCTTTTCAACTTTTTAAGTGCCATATTCTTTGGTGTTCACACACTGCGAACGGAACATGTATCAAGGACTACGAGAAAAGAGAACTTGTTTGGTCTTCTGGGATACGAGGTTTATTTTTCTTACATCCAAGATACATCTGCTTAAACTTGCTCGATCTGCAGTTTGAATATCCACTTCATGTGTGCTTTGTTATAGATTGGTGTTGTTGCAGTTGTGTCCACTATATGGTGGCTAATTGGTGATTGCATTCAAGATAGTGATGGTGTATCATGGACATGGGCTATGTTTTGGGATGGGATAGTTGCATTTCCATGGATACCAGCACTATATACCGGTGTGTTCTCAACAGGGTTGTGCTTGTGGGGAGAGGTATACATCTTTTAATCATCAATAGTTTGGAATGGGATAACAGACACGATTTTAAATTCTTTTTCCTCCTTAGTCCTACTCCTTATTATGAAATGAATCACCAGGCCCGAGAATTTGAACAAGTGAACCTGGAATTTACATTATTCGTCATCTTGTGCAGATTTCTGCATTGCGTGATGTCTCAGCAACAGAAACGGCCGTGGTCTATGGGTTGGAGCCACTCTGGGGTGCCAGTTTTGCATGGTTTCTCCTCGGTGAAAGGTGGGGTGCTGCTGGATGGATGGGGGCTGCTCTCATCCTAGGTAAATTATATTGAGATATCCTGATTTTTTGCTATCTATCTAGTTGCTGCAGTAATTTCAAACAAATATGATCTTGCATTCCTGATTCCATTTTCCTCTTTTTATTGCGTATAATCCATTCAGGAGGAAGTTTAACAGTGCAGATTTTTGGAGCTTCTGCTGGTAAATCAAGAGAGGCTACCAAGAGAGAAAACAGCAATCCATTGACGGTATCAGATCACAAAAAGCTAACAAACTCGCTCTCGACTTCTCCAGTGATAGTCAGATCGCAGGATAATGTGATCAATAGATTGAAGAAGTAACAAGCCTTTTTAACTTTGTACAATATATAGCTAAGTAATATGAAGCCTATATAACCGATCAAATAAAAAAAAAAATGAAGCCTATATAATTTATACATATACATATATCTTTTGAGCTTCATTGTCACCCAAAAAAACCGATAGAAATTTTGGAGTTCTAGTACATAGTATATAACACTGTATGGATAGAAATTTTCCATTGTAATGCCCAGTTATGTAATTCAAAATAAAGGGTTTTTTCTTATGTAACTACAGTGGAAAAGTTTGATTTCAGTGACTAAAGAGAAACAAAGTTGGATCAGCAACTTGGGACTTTTGAGCTTTTATTGGTCATACTCAACATCTTATATTTCTTTACGTATTCTACTCAAGAATATGAACTAATAACATGTTTGATATGTTGAACTCTACATTACTGTGTACATGTAATAAGGGGTTGACAATTTCTCCCGTCAATTGTAAGTGCACGATTAGAACTTGCCACTGGGGTGGCCGTGGAAATCGATGGAAGAAACATTCTCTCTTTTTCATAAAAGACTTCATGGGATTTTAATGGATACTCCAGAACATTTACCTGAATGAGAGTGGAAGACAGTCTATGGCAATATGCATAAAAACTGCACAAGAAAAGCTGGATGATATACAATGCTTATAGGCTAAATTGTGCTTATCGAACTCTTGTCACAAATCTATTGTTCTATTAAAGACAAGTTTAAATGATATACCTGTGATCTTCTCTAACATCTTATACTTTTAGATCATATGGTTCAACAATGGTATGATGACAAAGGTTATGGATTCAAGTGCTAGAAATAGTTTCCCATATGGTAGTAATGTCATAAATTAAACATGGAACAATAGAAACATAAGACAAACGTTATTATCCTGAGTTCATTCAAAAGTACATAAAACTAATATGATATATTGAACTGGCGTGATTTTACTTTTTCTTGGCAATAAACAAACCCCACGCCTGCTCGCCCGAGGTGCTGCGGACTAGCTTGGCCTTCCAACCACCAACGATATCATTATAGTCATCCTGTGAACATAAACACCAAATATTGAGTGAGTTAAGCTAACTAGCAAGTGCATAATCGACGAAGAACAAAAGTACGCACTTCAGAGAAGTCCTGGATGAATGCTTCCTTATTCTTCTCTGTGATACTCAATTCCTTCTCAAGAACTTTTATGAACTGGAAAACAAGGAACCTTTGGTTTAAGTAACACACACCATATAAAGAGATGAAAATTAATTCGAAGAAATATTTAGGTTGATAAGCACCTGCTCAGTACGATCCTCAGCAACAACATCGTGAAAGCCAGCATCTCGTAGCATCTGTCAACATACGAAGCAGGAAAATTACGTTAGTGAAACAAAAATATGGTCCAATCAAGAACATGCATGTCCACTTATTTTATACTCAATTGCACCTGGCCATAAGTGTTGACCTCATGCAGATCGTATCCCCTTTGCTTAATATACTCTGCAAATTCTGCCGATGGAGTTCCAGCACTCCTGCAATAGTCACTTATAAGGACTTTGCCTCCTGGTTTCAGCCACTTGTAGAACGATTTAAATAGGGAAGGTTTGTCCTGCAAAATACTGTCAGTTTGACACTTGCCAGATATACGAGAGGAGATCAAGATAAGATCGCATTTCCAACTACGCATTTGTCTAAATAAAACTGTTTTGGAAGCGTACAAGTAGTCAAAACCATATGAGAAAATATGAAATATCAATAAAGAAAAAACAGTTAACAGGTTTGACCTAGAATTTTACAAGTTAAAACCAACTAGCTGGTTTGTGAGAATTTTCAAGTTAATTGCAGAAAGAATTTGAAGTACCAGAATGTGAAGAATTGTGTCGCGACTATAGATCACATCAAATGTGCCTTCAGGATATTCTTTCTTGGTACAGTCAGCAACCTCAAATTCAACAGCACACTTGAGACCAATAGCACGTTCCAGGGCAAAGGAAATCATGTTGATGGAGAGGTCAATGCCAACAACATGAACATCGTACTTGTCAGCCATGTAGAAGTCACCTCCTCCAATGCCACATCCCACATCTAGAACTTTCTGTCCAGACTGAAGGTCCAGTTTATCGACAAACTCTCTTGTTGTATCTGCTCAAGAACAGAAGCTCAATCAACTGACAAACATATAAGAAAACTAATAAGTAAATAATGTAATCTCTGATATCAAAGGACAATATCTATCGATTCGGAACTACTTGGCTGGAAAATGCTCCACAATCAATAATTTTGACAAGTACGCTAGGAGAATACACCCAAATGTAAAATATGTTTCTCTAAATCAAGGAAAAAAAAAATGAACTACGACTGTTTATGGCATGTGGCATGTGTGAGAACTGACTGGAATAGCAACTGAATATTGACATTGCCAAAAATATAATCCTCAAACAAGCAGGTGGCAGTGCTCAACATCTTAGCACATAATTGACGTCAACCTATCTATGGAATAATGGATAAGCGTAGGACCATTGTTGTATTTAGCATATTATGAGGCTTTACCATCAGACCATAATCCTCTATCAATATATACTGGCAATATAGCAGGTCTTGATTCCACAAAATCTCATAAATAAAAAAAAGAAATATGCATGCATCATTGTGACATACCAATCCCTCCAGTGCTCACAAATCCATGTCCAAAGACACGCTCATAGCGCAGTATGCCACTACATTTATACTGGACAGTATCCAAGAACCTCTGGAATCCCCTGTCATCATCTGAGCTAACCTTTTGCCATATCCAGCAAATCTGCACCACAAAAGTAGCAATAATATAAGTTCCATTTTCCTTTATTTCAAAGGCTTTATTGATTGAGATTTAAGGTTAGTACCAAATTTACTAGACAGGAAAAATGAACCTAAAGTACGACCAAAACACATTACCTGATTTTGATTCTTTTTGTTTTTAACATAAGCTCCAATGCACTTGCAACCAATTAGTGCAAGTTCAAATGAATTTCCAGTCCCACCATGCATATGGCATTCTTTGAAGACCTAAAAGTTCAACATATTGGGGGAAACATATCAAATTACATGAATAAAAACCAAAAACAATCTCAGAAGCTTTACAACCCAAGAACATTTTGATTGTTGCACATAGTTAGAGTGGCAAAAACAATACCTAGGTTTACTAAGAAGTTTAGACTTAGGTTCATTTCGGTCCATAATTCTTAGTCAACATTTACAACACTTGTAGTCAGTATGACTAGACGAGGGTAATTACTGGTGAGATATTATTTAAGCCATGACATACATAAAAAGATAACAATCAAGCTAGTTATTGTGGATATCGTCACCATGAGGTGTCATATTTCTACTTCTTCCTTATTCCTATTAGTCAATAAATATTCATTTATTCACGGTAATTTTTTTCTAAAACCTGAAAACAGAAGCATGATAATTGTCTCTGATTATGACAGCGGTGCATCTTATCAGAGTTTCTATTCCACTGTTTATGTGATTTCTATTGAAGGATATACTCGGGATGGGTACAGGGTGGATGAATTCCAGCCTACACAAACCAAGTGATCTATTGAAGGAAATAGAGACTAATTGAGGTCCGCCAATGGTGCTCTACCATTTGGGCATGTAAGACGTCAACAATTTAGAGAAGCAGTTCATTAGATTGTTGCAGCTCCATATCATGTATGAAAAAGATGTATGTATACAATTGAAACCTTTGTATAGAATCTTGGTTCTCTGTAATGAGTAGGGTTATTCTTTCTCTTGTGGTCTCCAGACTGATGGAAACACGATTCTCTAAAAAATATGTAGCCACCAACTTTTAACCATTTGACCATTCTTGCAGCAACATTCTCAACCTACAAAATAATGGAGCAATATAGTCATCCTGTGGCAATATGTAGCGAAATAAAAAAAAAATCAAACAAGGAAAATTTGTCGCACGTCATGGTCCCACTTAAGCATGCAACTTGAAAAACCAGTTTCTCAAAAAAAAATACAAAAGAAAGGTTAAGAAAATTCACCTCTTTGTCTGAGAGATACATCAGCAGCCAGTTAGAAAATATCAAGTCCATCGACTCTTCTGAAAAATTCAAGTCTGGGGATGTCACATCAGCACACATGAACTTGACATTTTTATAATGTCCATTGATATGTTCATTCTGTGAATAAGAGAATTAAAGACTCAAACTTCATGCAACTACCCGAAATATTTCGAAAGCAAAGTAATAGCAAATGAAATTTACCTTCTTTATTACACTGTCAATGAAGTCCAGAGCTACAAGTTGGCTGGTCCTCTGAGCTAATTCACCAGTGAAACGGCCAATACCAGCTCCCAGTTCTAGAACTGACTTGCCGTCATATGGTGGGAGCAGAGAAAGCACCTGCATAGCAAAACATCATGACAAGTCAACTGACTGACACTCAAAAGTTTTCCATGTATGTCTGTCAAAAAAAAGAGAACCGAATTTTTAAAAAATAAAAATAACTCCTTGAAATTTGAGATTATAGAGACTAATTAGTACAGTGAAAAGTATATATAAAATTGAACAAGAGTTAAGAGGATATGCAGAAATAATAATGCAGCGTAAACCACGCCGATTCAGCAATAATAAAGTATTTTACAAAATACAGCATTTTTGCTATGTTTCTCACATGCCAATCTGAAGCGCTATTGGTCAGCACAATGGTGTTCATCTAAAAACCATGATGTTAAGAATTTAAATAGGAATATGCAGAAAGTATTGCAAAAATTTGTTTAAGGTATTCATGTTCTCAGTTTGACAGGGGCTGTAAGGAGTTCACAAGCAAGATTTTGGAGTTTTCAGAATTGCAATTTGCAAGCATTTGAACCTAAAACTTCTTACCTCCGTCTATTTTCACACACAGGCTAAGAAAATTTAATTAATATTATTTAAAATATAAATTTTTCCTAATATAATCACACATTAAATAATAATTTAAATAGGATTAGGTTATATTTATAGATAACAAAGTACATATAATAGTGGCATATTGGAAAACTAAAAAGTATCAATACTTTTAATAAGGAAAGTGACTTATAATTTGAGGCAAGCTAAAAAAGAAACCAAATCAATCTTTATGGGATGGGGTAGTATTATTGTTGAAGCTCACGTCTCCCTACATGATAGCTCATGCAGTCAAATATCAACAAAATGGTGCTATTAATGCCTCGAATCCAAGAGAAGAAAACAAGTAACTATTACATACTGTAAGCACTCGAAATATGTAGATTGCAAAGAGTTTTCATAACTAACTAAATTAATTATTTATTTATTAGTAAATAAGGGAAAGTGATGAAGGCAAAATAATAATTTCATTTAATTTCGGGTTTGTTCGTTTTTGGCGAATTGATAGTCTAATTTGATTGGAAACAGGCCAATGATCACAACTCAGGGCCTATGGCCCTGATGCACGTCAA